>JALIZH010012203.1:0-123479 GCA_030522465.1 Rhipicephalus appendiculatus
CATGATAATGACTACGTGTTAGTGGAGGGCTCCGGGAATTTTGGCCACTCGGAGTTCTGTAACCTGCACTGACATCACACAGTACACACGCCTCTACCATATCGCCTCCACCGAAATGTGATGGCCGCGGCCGGGATCAAGCTGAGCACCGTAACCACTGATCCACAGCGGCGGACAGAGTCGCCCAGCAAACCGCCCGATTATGGCCGTGATGTTACGTCACATGCTTGCACAACTTGTCAGGAATGCAACTTCTCTGCTGATTCTCAACTTCAAGTAATATTCTACGAGATCTCCTACCATAATCTCATCAATTCTTGCAACCACGCAGTCATTAACCACAGTTTTGCATGGAGAGCACGATCACGTAATTCATGCTCAGAGAAATCCCTCAGCTCACCCAGCAGTGAAACTTCGCAATTGTGGACTGGAATTTTTTATAACAATATTACTATGGCCACCTAGCCGTATAAAGGAGGCCTTCGTAGTCCCGATGGCATCAATGCTGTAGGTATAGCAAAGTAAAGAAATTAACTTTGATGACGTCTAAATTTTTATGGCGTATTTAGAAATTATATTGGTTGGAATGCTAGTTGAACATTCCCGAATAGTGATGCAACTATGGAGCGTAAGCAACATGTGACTTAATCCATACAAGTAATCAATGCCACGTATTCAACCTTTCTGCCGTTATTTTGTGCTTCTGTGTACATTTATATCATTTAGAACGTATTTCAAGAAATCTTATGCCAGCTGCTATGCCGTGAGGAAAAAGGTTTTTTTAAAATAAATTTGGAAGTACGACCGCCTTGGAGCAGTAGTGCTCCAACAGTCATTCCTGTACTAGTTACGCTTGCAATCCCGCTTGCGATCATTGGTAGGCCTAATGACTTTAATCAACAACAGTAATGCCTACAACAGTCATTACTGTTCTAGTCATTGCTGTTTCACCTCGAAATACTATCGCTAAGAATTTCGCACAAGAAAGAAGTGTAAATGACACTTAAGGCGAGAAAGCAAAGTTTTGTAGAGCTTCATGAAGCCCTGACATGACATGAAATGACAAGCACTGCAGTGCCTGTCATCTCATTGGCATTTTTGTGTTAGTCTTTGATTCTCTGAATGCTAAAGGAATCTATATTGCTGCGCTAAATAAAGAACTAGGCAATTAATGATTTTTTTTCCTATAGTAAGAGGTACTGACGACCGAACGAACACATCGTACTGCCTTCAAATATGTTCTAACGCACCGCAGTCACAACCTACGCGCCGTGATTATGAATATCCCGCATTCCGCAGCAACCGGCCATCCATCCAAATACGCTGCCCAATATGCGGAACACAAGCAGCGCCCGACAGCGTACTGTGAGTCAGACTGCTATCGACAGTTTGAGTGAGGCCTCCCTGTCTGCCAAAGTGCAATTATGTCGCCTGGTGTCGTTTGCAATGCGATGCATTCTCCGCGTGCCTGGAGTACCACAGAAAGTGCGTAGAAGTGGCAGCAACCCGTACACTACTGCACTTGCGGGTCCGCTTAGCTCGTTGGCAAGAGCATCGGCCTCGGGGGGAAGGATTGCTTTATTGAAGTGTGCCTGCGTGAAGCGGGGCGACGATCGTATACGGTGCCTTGGCGGCGCGCCAGGACTGCTTTACGAGCACCGCACTTAAGCTCCGCCCAATATTGGCCGTTAACGCAGCGCCAGCTGCCGTGTGTTGTGGATTACGAAATCAGAAAGGAAAAAGAAAGCTCGGTGGGAACCACTCAGAACAGCAATTAACTCTGACGGTGCTCACGAAAGAAAGAAAAACGGGAGGGTTGCAGCGATGAGGGAGGTGGCGAGGTCGTGGATGGTTTCGCGCTTGAACGATGGAGCATGAAAGAGCGAAAACCAGTTCTTTTTCTTTATTAAGACATTAGCATAATGAGGGCTATTGCGCGTTCTTGTGAACTGATGTTTTCTTGATGGGTTTTAAGCTCTGATGACACCTCTTCACGCCATTTTGTTAAAACGCTCCCAATACAGCGGACGTTTAAAAGAGGCAATTAGCACTGCTCGGAGTGCACTTTCTTGAAGTGAGAACAAAGCCACGACACTTATTTTACGAAACAGTAATCAAATAACTATGTATGCGAACTCAGATAAATATACAATACAATACAATACAATAGAGATTTATTTCCAGAAATACAAGGGTTCTGAGGGGTAAAATTGGCTAAAAGCTGTTGGAAACAAATAAAAAGCTGTTGGAGATATACAAAATCAACAAAACAGTGCCTCTTAAAAAAGCTCTAAAACTTCTTTGAAGGCGAACTGCCATATTCTATGGGTACGCGTGGTAAACTCGTGTAAAAGGGCATGGCAGCATAAAATGCTACGTGGTTGATATACGTCTAAATGCCATAAAAGTTCACTAGGTTCGGTTAGACAACGGTGGCCCTAAATTTAACGAGGCTGTACTCATACTGCTAGGGTTGCGAAATGTTTTGATCAAGCAAAGTCATAACCTCTATGAGCACAAATTGAACCGCACCATTCGTTCATAACGTATAGAAAGCATTTCCTAATCGCTAGTTTCTCTTACGGTTTCCGTTCTCCCTGTATTGGCTCGCATAGAATCTGCTACCTATGCTGTATAGACAATGATGCTTCTCAGCTGCAACGCATTGTTTGTGGAGTCGTACCAGTCACCGCGCCGAAGAAGCGCCTCGACTCGGCTGACATGGCGACACACGTACTGACTTATGTTTATCGCTTTAATGCAGTAGTTCTTCCACCACTCCCTAGAGAGGACTAGGGTTTTTTGCATACGGACAGCAGAGCACGAAGGGAATCAAGATGTGCCATATAAAGCTACGCTGTAAAAAAAATTGACGGCAGATCCACGAGGTGAATGATGATGAGATTGGGCGAAGCTCCTGGAAGTAATCATCGGTTAAACCGTGAAATTTCTTCCGTTAATTCGCCCGATAAAAATGACGTGAAACGATTAATTAAATGTTTTATCAAACTTTTATTGCTGGTTTCCGTTGTCCTTTCATTATGACCGCTTTGTGGTCGGTGAAATGTAAGCTAAGTGGTTCTTGCACTGGTTGCAGCGGCATCCTTATCCATACGAGCACACACCGACGGCAACGAGCATCGTCAACTACAAACCTGTATCGCGATATGGTTTTGATTATAAAACCATTGCTTTAGAAAACACCTGGCGTCTTTCGTTAAGCAGCTGGCGTCTTTTCGTTTTGCTTTAGAAACATCTGGCGTCTTTTCGTTTTGCTTTTAGAAAACATCTGGCGTCTTTCGTTGGTTTATTTCATCAATCAACGGCGTTTTGAACAAAATTTTTATTGTTTAATCACGCACAGGAGAAATGCCAAAGGCTGCTAATGGGGGAATGAGAGACAGAAGAATTCGGCTTTTAGTTAACGCGCACGCTGCGAAATTTTTATTGTTCAACAACGCACAGGAGAAATCTCCCACCGGCACCACCTTGGAGGTCAAAGCGTAAGACTGGTTACGCACTACGACGAGGGACGAACGGGTGCCGCTTTAAGGAGCTTCGCCCCTAAAAAAATCACGCCATATCCACGAAGTGAATGATGATGAGTGGGCGAAGCTCGATCGTTTTCATCCATGGCAAAAAGAGAATGTGTGGTCTGGAACGCGCTTATACTTCATGGTCATCAGTGTCATCGTTATCACGTGTAGTGGGTAAATTCCACTATACTGGAACGCGCGTATACTTTATCGTTATCACGTGTAGTGGGTACATTCCACTATACTGGAACGCGCTTATACTTCATCTTTGTCACGTGTAGTGGGTACATTCCACTATACTGCGTCATCGTCATCTTTATCACGTGGAGTGGGTACATTCCACTATACGTGGCTATCTACCTACCTACCTACTACTACTACTACTACTACTACTACTACTACTACTACTACTACTACTACTACTACTACTACTACTAGTACAACTACAGAGGAGGGACAGACCCACACCCTCAGGGAGCTTCGCCCCTAAAAAAGCAATGAACTACCTCATCTGCTTTAAGTATTCCCTGATGCGATGCGTGGGCGCGTCCAGCAGGATGTTTGATTCGCCTCGTCGTCCCACTTCTCGAAACACCTTGCGTAGCTCCTCACCGTCTGCGCACTGGCGTAGTCGGAGTGTGACGTCACCCGTTAACGACAAGCGCAGAACTTCTCGAAGTCGAAGGAGAGCTGCCAAGAATTTAGGCGGCATTGAAATGTGATGGAAGAAACGCATATTAGAACTTATGAATTTGTGTGAAAGAACGCGCGGGAATCAAGATATCTCAATCAAAACACCGCGTTACTGTTAAACAGAAAACATTTAGCCCCGCGTTTACGGACATTTTTTCATGTTACACCTTATTTTCGCGCACAGTTGCGTCGTTTTGGTGTGTTTTCATTATTATGTGTTGTTGAGGAGGTGCTGGCACTTTTTTATGGTTCCGGCTACTCCTATTCGACAATAATATGATATGCAAAAATCACAGCAACAAAAAAGCCGGCAGATCCCACGCACTGTGGGAATCGATGTAATGCGAAGCAGCCAGGAAGGAGCAACTCATGCTTTACATAATTTGCATGGCATGTTTTACATGTTACGACCTGTCATTTGTGTTCGTCATACAGTCACGTCGCGATATACCAATTTTGGTGTATGTCAAGCTAGTGAACTGGACGCAAGCGCACCATGAGCGTGGCATGTAAATGGCATTGCAGATGACATGCATGCCAAGATTTTCATGTTACCACCTGCCACTTATGTTCGTCATACAGTCATGTTACTCAATACCAAATTTGGTGTATATTAAGCTAACGAAACGGCCGCGAGCGCGCCATGAGCGTGGAATGCAAGTCATGTCGCACATGACAAGTCATGTTTTCTATATTACAACTTGTCATTTATGTTCGTCATACAGTCATGTCACTCAATACCAAATATCGTGTATCTCAAGCGAACGAAACGACCGCGAGCACGCCATCAGCGTGGCATGCAAGTCATGTCGCACATGACAAGTCATGATTTCCACGTTACCAATTGTCATATATGTTCGTCATACAGTCATGTCACTCAATACCAAATTTGGTGTATATCAAGCTAACGAAACGGTGGCGAGCGTGCCATGATCGTGAAATGCAAGTCATGTGGCTCATGAAGTCATGATTTCCATATTACCACTTGTCATTTATGTTCGTCATACAGTCATGTCACTCAATACCAAATTTGGTGTATCTCAAGCTAACGAAACGGACCGCGAGCGCGCCATGAGCGTGGTATGCAAGTCATGTCGCACATGACAATTCATGATTTCCATATTACCACTTGTCATTTATGTTCGTCATACAGTCATGTCACTCAATACCAAATTTGGTGTATATCAAGCTAACGAAACGGCCGCGAGCGCGCAATGAGCGTGGCATGTAAATCATACTTTTCATGACAAGTTAGTCATGATTTTCATGATATGACCAGCCATTTACGTTCGTCATACAGTCATGTTATGCCATACCAAATTTGGTATAAATCCCATTTACGATACGGCCAGGGGAGCACAAAGTCGTAGGCGGCTAGATAGCTAGATAGATAGATAGATAGATAGATGGATAGATAGATAGATAGATAGATAGATAGATAGATAGATAGATAGATAGATAGATAGATAGATAGATAGATAGATAGATAGATAGATAGATAGATAGATACGCTCAAAGTCGCCGAAGTTCGCCAAGAAATGCTTCGCAATTTAAAAGAAATAGCGTAAAACAGCACACGGGAGAGTTCATGCAAGTCCGTTCAGGTAGCGACACGAAAAACTGCACAAAACGCAGTACAGTCATATTACACTACAGTTCTCATAAAATGCCGACACACGAACACCACATATGCGAAAAATAGCACGCAACGTGCAGTCAAGTGACATCATTGAATTTAGCAAAGTCTAGTCACAGGGAAACATAGTAAGTCTGCACATGAAGCCGCGACACATTCCGCGACATGATCTGGTCGAATTATGTGCATAAAATCAGCCTAAAAGGTTTACTCTATGATTTCTAATAATAATAATAATAATAATAATAATAATAATAATAATAATAATAATAATAATAATAAATGTTGCAGTGGCCAAGCTCGGCTATGCCAGGATATACGTAGCGTTAGCAAAGGTTCAGCTGATTATTCTTAGCTTTCCTGATTGTCTAGATTGTCTAGATTGTCTAGGATTAGCTTGATTATCATGCTTACTGCTGCTCCAATGACACACAAAAACTGTATACGTATTATGTGGCACATGTATATTTTTGCTCAACGTCAGGTTGCTTCTCTATTGCCACAAAGACGGCTTGGTGATCAGTGAAGTAACACGCTGCCATCTGTATGGCCCCAACACAGTATTCTGTTCATTCTTCCCTACCCTAAACCGCTAATTGCCAGGCTACTACTTCGGGATCCTATGAGTCACGCTTCTCCGCTCTTCTGCGCCGTTGAGCAGCATTTGCGCTCTCCTTCTCCATGACTATGCCACACTGGCAAACGCCAGTCAGAAGCGCAGCGGCTCCAGCTCAGTGTCAGGCGGCGACTGCACAGGTGAAGGCGAATAGCTGCGCGCGCGCGCCGGCGCCAGTGCGTCTACCACGGCTACGACGTCACTCCTCTGGAATGCGCAGACCGGCGGCGGTGAGTTGCGCGCGGCGGCGGCGGAGTGCGCGGGAGATGCCGGCTCCGGTGCGCCAGCTGTGTGACATCACTGATCCTCGCGCATGCGCAGCACGGCTCTTGATGTGCCGCGCGAAACGGGGTTTGGCTAGGCCAGTGTAGCTAACGCTACAATAAAGTCGCAGTTTCGCCGCAAGGGCGAAGCAATGAATTCGATAGCAAGAAATTGGAATGTCCCACGAAAATCGACGAGCAGCTCGATACTTGCAGCCTCCCGCTGAAGCACGAAGAAGGACGCTCGAAAAGGACCCGCAGGTATACACAGGACAAGAGTGAGATAACAACTATCGCACTTGTTACGCCTTTGTGTTTGAGCAACGCGCTGCAAGTGTCGACCACGCAGAGCCCGATGTTCTTACATATTTCTTCTTCTTTTAAAGTGCGGTTCGCGGAATGACCCCTCTGCGTCTCCTGCCACGCGGTGGCGTCTGGGGCTGGGTGTGCGCGATGTTCTTTTTTTAAAGACGATAGTCTTTCTTGGGATACCTAAACGGAGAAATTTTGGTCTGTCTGTTTCTCTGTTTGTCGGCACGTCGCACGATTCAGCTAGCTGGCCAAAGTTTAACCCCCTGCCTTACGACCTCCAATCTTGATCGAGGGGCATGTGTTCATACGGGTGAGCGTGGGCAATTAAAAATCAAATATTACGCATACCTGATGCACAACATCAATACCTTAGTACTATTCACAGTGTTCCTTTAAAACAAAATCTATAGATACATAATTATAAAGATCCTAGTGTTTATTACGCGGCGCTGAAAATGCGCCGCTGTGTACAAAACAAGTATCCGCCCAGTGATTTAACTTCGACGCTGTGGTGCTGCCACCTGGCAGCAGCATAGTTCAACACAAGCCGATGTTCCCCGATGGCGCTGTAGATGGCGTCCTCTTCTGTTTTATCAATGCCAGCCAGATGCGGCTGATTCATCGTAGAAGAGCGCTGTCTCAGGCAAGGCAAAACATATATGGCCGCTTGATGAAATACGACCCACTCTACAAGACATGACCAGAGAACGCAGAGAAAAGACCGACGACCAAATTTCAGCGGAGAAACGCCGGCGTCCGTCTAAGCGTGCCCGGAAAACGTCCGAAAAACGAGCCCAGCGGCTAGCCCAGCTATTAAATTGTGGTACTCATGCAGTGCAGTCGGCACAAGACTATCGTCTTTCGACGACATTTGCAGCGAAGCACGCAGATACGCGGCCAATTTTTTTTTCTTTCTTCCGCGTAACGAGTGGGTACAGAAAGGGGCCCCTTTGTCGTGCGCGTCTCAAGCGCACTTTTCAAAATGAAAGAAAAGAGGAGCGTTGCGTGATAGAAAACACCTTCAATCGCCTCCGAGATGTGCATACCGCCAGCGGTAAATGGTATCTATAAATAGCTTGGCATTAGAATGCCGCGCGTGCACGGTGCGTGGCTGAGTGGTCAAATGCAGCGCGCTGCGGAGCGAGAGGTTGCTGGTTCGACTCCCCGGTCGGGAGCCTTGGAATTTTAAGGTGAAAGCCTTTAATGTCTCATGCTCACGTCCGTCCGGCGTCCGTCCGTCCGCCCGTCTGTCCGTGCCGTCCGTCCGTCCGAGCGCTGGCACGGAGCCAGGTGGCCGCCGGGGTGCGCAAACGGACGCCGGTTGCGTCGGACTCTGCAGCGCTCGCGCTTTGCTTGCGTAGCGTCTCTGTCCCCAGCGTTTGGGATCATTCTAACCGACGCCGTCTCAATGGACACAGCCGTTCGCGGAACACACTTTAGAATGTACATAGTGTCCTTCATTTTTTTTCTTCTGATTTATTTTTCTTTGTGCCTTTATATATATATATATATATATATATATATATATATGAGAACTAACAGACAAAGATGCCAAGGAAAGTATAGGAGAAGCTATTAGAAGTAATTGTAATGTAAATGTGAAGAAATGAAAGTGGACGAAAAAAGAGAACTTGCCACCGGCAGGAATCCGAACCTGCGACCTTCGAATAACGCGTCCGATGCTCTACCACTGAGCTACGGTGGCGGTCATCTCCCCGTCCACTTTATGGGGTATATATGTGTACTTAAACGTGGGAGCGTCAGTCAGCGCCGCCTGTTGCCATTACGGCGAGTGTAGAACACTGTTTTTTGCCTGTAGGCGTCACGTAGTACGTGATCTTACAGGCAAAAAAGTACGCCTACAGGCAAAAAAGAGTGTTCTACACTCGCCGTAATGGCAACAGGCGGCGCTGACTGACGCTCCCACGCTTAAGTACACATATATACCCCATAAAGTGGACGGGGAGATGACCGCCACCGTAGCTCAGTGGTAGAGCATCGGACGCGTTATTCGAAGGTCGCAGGTTCGGATTCCCTGCCGGTGGCAAGTTATCTTTTTCGTCCACTTTCATTTCTTCACATTTACATTACAATTACTTCTAATAGCTTCCCCTATACTTTCCTTGGCATCTTTGTCTGTTAGTTCTCATTAATACTATGTTTAACAAAGCAAACGAGCCCTTAAGTTTACAATTGCTTCCTTCATTCATAACGAGGGTCTCGTTCTGGCAGACTTGATGCCTTCAGGTGGTATGCGAGGGATTACTAGTCAGCTGCCCTCTCGTAATAAGATCACGTACTACGTGACGCCTACAGGCAAAAAAGAGTGTTCTACACTCGCCGTAATGGCAACAGGCGGCGCTGACTGACGCTCCCACGTTTAAGTACACATATATACCCCATAAAGTGGACGGGGAGATGACCGCCACCGTAGCTCAGTGGTAGAGCATCGGACGCGTTATTCGAAGGTCGCAGGTTCGGATTCCTGCCGGTGGCAAGTTATCTTTTTCGTCCACTTTCATTTCTTCACATTTACATTACAATTACTTCTAATAGCTTCCCCTATACTTTCCTTGGCATCTTTGTCTGTTAGTTCTCATTAATACTATGTTTAACAAAGCAAACGAGCCCTTAAGTTTACAATTGCTTCCTTCATTCATAACGAGGGTCTCGTTCTGGCAGACTTGATGCCTTCAGGTGGTATGCGAGGGATTACTAGTCAGCTGCCCTCTCGTAATAAGATCACGTACTACGTGACGCCTACAGGCAAAAAAGAGTGTTCTACACTCGCCGTAATGGCAACAGGCGGCGCTGACTGACGCTCCCACGTTTAAGTACACATATATACCCCATAAAGTGGACGGGGAGATGACCGCCACCGTAGCTCAGTGGTAGAGCATCGGACGCGTTTTTCGAAGGTCGCAGGTTCGGATCCTGCCGGTGGCAAGTTATCTTTTTCGTCCACTTTCATTTCTTCACATTTACATTACAATTACTTCTAATAGCTTCCCCTATACTTTCCTTGGCATCTTTGTCTGTTAGTTCTCATTAATACTATGTTTAACAAAGCAAACGAGCCCTTAAGTTTACAATTGCTTCCTTCATTCATAACGAGGGTCTCGTTCTGGCAGACTTGATGCCTTCAGGTGGTATGCGAGGGATTACTAGTCAGCTGCCCTCTCGTAATAAGATCACGTACTACGTGACGCCTACAGGCAAAAAAGAGTGTTCTACACTCGCCGTAATGGCAACAGGCGGCGCTGACTGACGCTCCCACGTTTAAGTACACATATATACCCCATAAAGTGGACGGGGAGATGACCGCCACCGTAGCTCAGTGGTAGAGCATCGGACGCGTTATTCGAAGGTCGCAGGTTCGGATTCCTGCCGGTGGCAAGTTATCTTTTTCGTCCACTTTCATTTCTTCACATTTACATTACAATTACTTCTAATAGCTTCCCCCTATACTTTCCTTGGCATCTTTGTCTGTTAGTTCTCATTAATACTATGTTTAACAAAGCAAACGAACCCTTAAGTTTACAATTGCTTCCTTTATATATATATATATATATATATATATATATATCTGGATCATGACGGCGCCGGCGACGGCAAAAATCAGCCGAGAGTGTCCATATAATTGCTATCGCTATATCAGTAATCTTGCAGGCCCATTTCTTTGTGCATTTTGATGTAACCGTCTTGTTACGTGCGTCACCAACGCTTGGCGCAAGTCGAACAACAATATTTGGGAAATCTGACGATTATTTCCGACTGTTTTGTTAAGATCATACGCCTGTGCCCGGTAGCTGAGTTTAATATGGATCTAACCCGGCCCCAAGTAATAACGCTGGAAGGCTCCATCAGGCATCTATGAAAGCCGACGCGTTTCACTGACGATCACCTTACATACGACGAAAGATTCTGCTGGACGCTATTATTACACTGTGTCCCTTCTTTTTTTAAATGCGAATGCATTTCATAGTCGGGCTATGTCAGGCATCCGGCGTTGTCCGGCGTTGTCCGGCGTTGTCCAGCGTTGTCCAGCGTTGTCCGCGGAGGAGGAGGATAGGTTGAGGAGGTAAGCGCCGGCAGGTGTTAGATGTGAAGCATCTTATGGCGAAGCTTAATCCGGTGGTGGTGGTGGGCGGCGTGACCACCCATACTGCGCATGCGCAAGCCCTTTAAAAAAAATATAAATAAAAAAACCTTCTCTCTCCCTCTCTCTCCTCTAGGCATCCCTCCCCGCGGCAACCACACCCTCACTGCGCATGCGCCTCCCCTCCTCTCTCCCCTCCTACGCTCCCCCCTCTCTCTCCTCTAGGCATCCCTCCCCCGCGCTCCCACTGCGCATGCGCGTCCCCCTCTCTCTCCTCTAATGCGCTCCCCCCTCCCTCCTCTAGGCATCCCTGCCCACAGCGTCCACACCCCCACTGCGCATGCGCGTCCCCCCCTCTCTCTCTCTCCTCTCCTACGCTACCCCCCCTCTCTCGCCTCGCGACGCCGACGCAGGCAGCGTCTGCTAGCGAGTTTCTTGGTTGAAAAAACCGACTGCTCGCGCTGCACAACCGTTCACTGTCCATCCCGTATATATGGCAATGGATCTTGACCTCCAAGGTGGTGCCGGTGGGAGATTTCTCCTGTGCGTTGTTGAACAATAAAAATTCGCAGCGTGCGCGTTAACTAAAAGCCGACTGCGGGGGTCTGTGTCCAGTCGGAGTCTTCTGTCTCTCATTGCCCATTAGCAGCGATTGGCATGTTCCAGTAGGAAACACCGCTCCATCGCTGCGTGCTTTACGCATCTCCAGTTTTAAATGCGAATGCATTTCAAGTGCGTGAGGGCGCTCGCATCGCGGGAGCTCGGCGGAGCTATATATGAAAAAAAATAATTTAAAAAATTAATAAAAAGAAAAAAAGGAAAAAAGAACAAAAAGAATAAAAAATAAACAAAAAAAGAAGAAAAGACACAACAAAAACAAAAAAAAACAGGCGCTGCGCCGTGCTCCCGACCGGGCTGCAGAAATTAGGCGCCTTTTCCTTCTTCGAACCGCAACCACCATATATAAATGGAGTGAAGCGCGCGCGAAACGCATTCGCATTTCCTCACGATTGCCTTCGGGGAGGTGGGGGGCATTTTTTTCTTTTTTGGGGGGTAGGGGCACAAGTTCACCCAACAACAACAACAATAATAATAATAATAATAATAATAATAATAATAATAATAATAATAATAATAATAATAATAATAATAATAATAATAATAATGGTTTTCAAAACATAACTTACGCCTTGTTCTTCGCTATAAATATGAAATAAAGAATAATATTTCAATGCTGGCCGATTTAGCAGAGTTATCTGAATATTCTTCTTCGTATCCCTTACGGTTCGTGAAAAAGTTTGAAACAAGAACACCACGCACAAACTACGGGGCCCAGATGCTAAGAATAACTTTGCCCTCTGTGTTAAACCTTTTATCGCAAAATGGTTTTTATATTTCATCATGCAGGCCTGCGCTGCATGCTTTCTTCGTGAGATAACTAAAATGTCAGTTTTGAGCTTTATTTTTTGTGCAGTAGTTTTTCTTTTTCTTTTTTTTTTCCCCCTGAATTGCATGTACGTGGAGTGTTCTTTCGGTGTCTATCTGTAAGAATAATGTATGCTTTTTTTGTGCTTTTACTTGCGTACGCCAGTTTCTGTATGCTGTCACTGCGTGCTGAACTGTAACCGGCTGGGAAGCCTAGTCAAGCTCACAGGAGCTTTTTCTTCCCATGCCCTCTACTTGCTGAAGTGGAAAATAAAATGATTGATTGATTGATTAATAATACGTTATTGTACACATCCATAAGAAGTACAAAGAAATGGGCCTGTCTAAGTCTGAGAATACTTAAGCGACTAGGCCCGGCCGAGCCAGTTACAGGCATTTGGTTACAAGGCCACAATGTACCTTTTTTTTTGTTTGTTTTTGCGAAAAGAGCACATAGGGAGTGCACATTGCCCGTTAACGCTGCACCAGCTTCCATGGGGCAAACAACAACAACAACAACAACAACAACAATAATAATAATAGTAATAATAATAATAATAATAATAATAATAATAATAATAATAATAATAATAATAATAATAATAATAATAATAATAATAAAAATAATAATAAAGACATTACAGTTGTTTCATTTCAAATTCCTTATGCTTCCTGATGACAGACGAACTTCATTGTTTTCCTCTTTTTTTTTTGCATTAAACAAGCTTAGCATATATAATACTATCCAATGGAAGTCAGATGCTTCTGAGCAAAAATATCCCGCGTATTGCTAAGTGGCATAAAAACAGCACTAAGGGATAACAGCAAAGGCAAGAGGTTCGCGATATGATATCATCGTTTTGCCATCCTCTCTTGAAGATTTGAAAAATTGTACGCAAAACACGACAAAACAACGTAGACAAAACAAGTGAATAGCTGGACGTTAAAATAGAATATGGTATGCAGTGAAGCTAATATTGAGTTCAGAATACTAATTAGCGTAAAATTAGGCATATCTAGTAACGTCTTCCAAAAGTGTTGCTTGAAAAGGAATAAAATATGTAACATGAAGCTGGATGCGATACCGTACGTCAGCGTGCCTGAAGATTCATGGAGCATTCGCGCAAAAATATTTCATTTCAGCTTTGCCAGACATAAGCGGTTACTGTAAGCCATACACTTCTTTTCTTTCTTTTTTTTTGTTGGCGCCATAGCATCAATACTTCCGCATGCACCTTAACAGCACCTGTCAGGTGTTCCAACCTTCATTCATTCCGTGAGGCACATGCATGTGCACATGAGTCTGCGCGCTTCTTTGAGCATACGGCAGCGTCTACGCACGCTTTCTGAATAAAAGTTTTTCGGCAAACAGCACTCTATCTTGTCGCAAACTTTCCTCCTAAATTTTTGCGTCAGTAACTTACGCAAGGAATACTCTGAAGGCTTCTTCATAAGTTTCCACAAAAAAGATTTCGCAACACTAAATTGTTAGCTGTGCGGTTTCTCCGAATTAACAGTTTCTCATATCACAGCATGTCGGGAAAAGTGAATTCTTTTGCTGATGCAATCTGTTATCTTTGGCTTACGGCGGAACCTGATAGGATGTAACATTTCGAGAATATTGTCACACACGCTTCTTTCTATGTTTTATGTTGCCGGCGTATTACACGTGTTGACACTGCCTTGTGCAATCCGCGCCAAAATGTCAGAGCATTCTAGATAGTTTTCGGATCATCTGTTAGGCTTGAACTGGCAAACGCGAACAGCTGAGTTTATTTTGGAACAAACTCGGCCACCAACAATAACGCTCGAATGTTCAACACCTCGTGTATAAATGCCGACGCGCGTTGCCGCGGATCAGATTATCGACGGCCGACGCTCTGTTCGCCGCTACCAGTGTATCAGTGCACAGCGTGCATTGCTTGCTGTAGTTTGACTTTCGGTTTCCCGGCCACAAGTGCGGCCAAATAAATATTTTGAACTTTGACACGCCGACTGCTGCCTTCGTCGGCGTCACGACCACGTGTTAATATCACATACGTCACCACTTCTTGCAAGCATAGCAGCGAATCAAACTTATTCCATTGTACTCTAGGTTCATTGCCACGACAGCCTATTTTTATTTTCTCAACGGCGCAACGAAGGAACCAACGAATACAGCTGTAAATGCAGTAGAGCTCTGGAAACGGAGTTCTTCGTGACAGGACCGAGAGGCAGACTGCGCAGACTCGGCCTTCCAGTGCTTTCCGACCATCCCACGACAGATATTCGATTGCAAATACTTCTCCTGTCATAAAAGGGCCGCATTTCTTGCTCACCAGCTGTCCGACGACGAAAGGGGAGGTCCAGCCGGATGACTTCGTGCCCAGAAGAGCGCCACGGCGGCCAGACCAATAACCGTGCCGAAGCCAAGTGAAAGCCCATAAATTAGGTTGGCAAAGAAGAAAAAAAAAACAGAAAATGCAAAACGTTCTTGACAATGACAGACACCGAGATGCGAAGGAATTTTCTGCCAAAGAATTCAAAGATGGAAATCTCAGTGCTTACAAGTGAGCTGAGGTAAACACACACACACACACACACACACACACACACACACACACACACACACACACACACACACACACACACACACACACACACACACGCGCGCGCGCACGCACACAAACACACACACACACACACGCACACACACACACACACAAACACACGCACACAAAGACAGACATATCGATATATATATATATATACATATATATATATATATATACATATATATATATATATATATATATATATATATATATATATATATATATATATATATATATATATATATATATATATATATATATATATAGAGCTAGTAATCGTTTGCATGCCTTCTGGTGTTGCATGCATGTCACCAAGTTACCTACATTGCGTATTGACGAGCGGCTGGCAAAAGTATCTGGACGCATTAGGATCATTTTTTTCAATTATAATCAGAACTCAGCTGGCGGGCGCGATCGGTAACATGGGTAACCATAAATTGTTCTGTATTTGAGCATGCAGCGCACCGAATGCCAGAGAAAAATGCTCAGTTCGGTAGCGGCGCCGCAACAGCCACAACCATTCGCCTCATATGAAAATATGCGAGCCATTAAAAATATACGTCCCGAAAAACGGAAGATGTGTGAGCTATAGACATTATGGCAAGCGCCACAAGAAACCGGATTTTTTACGATACGGGCACAGCCTCTGTGAACAACGAAATGCTTTCTTTCTTTTTTTTTTTACCTTCATGATTCACGCCAGAAAGGAAAGCCTACATCTCTCAAAGAAGACACAAACGAAACCAAAAATGTTTCGTAAGTTACTGTGGGAATATAACCGGGACGATATGCGAACCCCGCGCACAAAAAACATGAACGCCACAATTTACGCATTCTCGGACGGCCTAACCAAGTAAGTTATAATGCCGTAGCAAGAAAGTATCGTAGCATATATTTTGCAGTTTTTTTTAAAGTCGTGATAGATATTACAACTCAACAAGAACGTCGAAAGTAAGAGAACGAGAACTTAGTCGACGTCTAAATAGAAAAGCATTGGTTACGCTAAGCCATATTTCTCGCAATATAAACACGAGAGCCAAGTGAACTGCATTGCTGTGTGACAAATGTTTTCGCATGATCGCGATCAGTAAGCGCTCCTCTAGTGTACCCTCAAGCTCTTCTCTCATATTTTAGACCGACTGAAGGTAGGATAGCTTCAAATATGATATGTTCTTTTTAAGTATTCTAACTTCTTTGAACTCATATTACAACGTTAATATTATTTTTAGTAAACATACCGTTCAAGCATATCAGACGTGTTCGATTTTCCAAACATCTAGATCCCACTTTCAAATAAAAATAAGGCTTGATAGCCATCAACCTAAATCAATAAATCAATCTTTATTCACCTGGCCTAGAGACTACTGTATAGAGAAGGGGTCTGAAACACGCAGCCCGCCGCACACGTAACGGTTTTCGTCACATAGTTTTTATTGTCAATAAGTTTGTTCATGAACTACGTAGACGTGATTGGCCTCAATCATTCTTTTATTTAGGCACACCGTGCTGTCACCATGCTGTAAAGCATAACCGCCGAACAAAAACTTGATATTTCAGAATCAGCGTCCCACGCTGCAGTCATTCTGGAGATGAGCATCGGCATGTTTCTAGAAGCCTTACATCAAATACCTTTTAGAAGTGACCCATGTATGACATATAAGAAATGGCTGGTTTCAAATGGCAACATATTCGCTAAGACTTTTTGTCGATATTCCACCCATCGCCCTCCCCCCCCTCCCCCCCACCCCGCTGTAACCTTCTTCACTGTCCCGGCCCTCGCGAGACTAAATTTCGTGACAGCGGTCCGCTAACTGAGATGAGCTTGTGACCACTGGTATAGGGTCAGTGGTCACAACCACCACGTACGCGTCATCACACATGCCGATCATTTCCTTCTTTCCTTCCCTCCACTAGTTCTCAACTTTCCCGTTCTCCCAGCGTATGACAGCCAATAGACATGTTTCTGGTTAACCTCCCTGCCTTCTCCCTTTTGTTTTCTTCCCTTCTTTCCTGGCCTAGAGCAAAATCATTGAAATACATTTCTTTTCTGTAGGTGTCCACCGTTTCCACGCTAATTTAATAATAAAAAAATTCGGTGGCAAGAAGGATTTCATTTGCAGTAGAATTCCTTAACCTTGCTCTGTTAAGCAAGTAATTAAACTTATGTTGCAATCGAGCCGGAGAAATAGCACGTAGTGGTGCAGTAACGCAGTCTAGAAATCAGAAGGCACTTGATTATTTCTTCCGCCTGTGCGGTACGCTGGAAATCAGTATCGTGTATTCTAAACAGTGAACGCATGTATGGCTGCAGCGTGCATTATAAAGGCAGTGAAGAGTACAAAAACATAAGTTTGGAGTTTTCCTTCCCGTAGCGACCAACTTGAATTGAACGCTTACGCGTATAGCAATGACGAATGAGGCATGCCGCTGTCCCAATACAAGCCTAAGCCATGAGCAATAATTCACTTCAGGCTTCTCAGCGACTTTCGTTGACAGTACTCCCTCGCTGTCCACAGAGACTTGCATTGCTACCATACATCACTGCAAAGAGAGTTCTACTGACCGCACGCCTTAACATTTTTCTCCTTTTCTGTTTAGCTTTTTATCATGTATTTATTTCCGGAGGACATCAGCGCGCCGACATTTCGTTAAATGGAGTGGCATTCCAAGAATAGCTCCTCCGCCCAGCGAATTGCTGTAGTAACGAAACATCAAAAAGAGATGAAAAAACAGAAAGAGACGAGCAACAGCAGAAGTTCCCGCGACCAAGCTAAAGCCTGGAGATCCCGCGAAAATAAGTAAATCTCGAGTAAAGCGGAGGACAATCCGTTGACGGGTGACCAAAAGAGCCGCATCATTGAATGACGCTTTTGCGAAGCGTAGGAAGTTGGAATGCGAGCGGAAACAGAAAGCTACACGCCCTATCTCTGCGCTTGGCCTGACGCGAAATAGGATAGCTCCCCATTTAATATGGTGCATTGTACACCTTTTTAAAGTACACGTACACGAACGCAAGCGCGCTTACATGTATTTATTTGTTTATTCGGTTTGTATACACAGAAAACACGAAGACACAGAGAGAATAGGGAGGGAACAGCTGGACAACTGTCATAAACAGGCAAATCAATGCATGCACACATGCAGGTGCGCCAAAAGAGCACAGACGTACGCATAACTCAGTGAAGCGGCACTTCCAGACCGTTTCTATTTTGCTTTCCTGTTCTCTCTGCGATCCTTCTGCCCCTACATTAATCTCTGTCTTTCACCCTTCCAGTCGTACAGGCCGTACACTTTGCGAGGCAATGCACCCACTATCTGTGGGCAGGCCAAGCACCTTAGACTGTCGCGGGAAGCAGGCCTAAGAAAGAATAAACAGAGCTCAGCAGTCATGGTAGACGTATATGGCTGGGTGAGCCAGACATGCGAGACAACAACAACAACAACAAAAAGAAATGTTCTTTTTTTCGAAGTGCTCTCTCCCATTCTGTCATCTTTTCCTCGCATCCCTTTTGCTGCCGCTGTCCTGTTGGTTTCGCAGATAAACTAAAAGCAATTGTGGTCCAATGCCACGCGCTATATTAACGTGTGCCGAAGGTGTGAGAGCACGAACTAACAAGAAAAAAAAGTAGACGCACTAGAATGTCGTCATTGCGCGCGTGTGGTGCTTAAATTAGAAACTAAGTTCAGCGTTTCGGTCCCAATGCGTTTATGGCCTTGTAGGTACGTGAGCGCACGCGTAGCGCGACAGGACCTGGTTTGTGCTTGCGATCTTTACTACAAATCTGCGATCGTTACTTTAAAAGCTCGGTGAAAAAAAACAGAATTTGGCAAGTCTGTTTTTACTACTTCAAGATATTTTCTTTTTTGTTGCTTCTGAGAGGCAAAACTGAGGAATATTACGTCTCCCTTCAAGTGACACAGGGAGACCTACTTTCATTTCCGGTTGAATATCGTTAAACCTTTATGACTGTTTGTATGTGGCGTTGAAGGGGGGGACTAAACAAATTTTTTTTAACTATACCGCGTTGGAAAATCACCGTGTCAATCGACAGATGGTGTTTTCCCTACCTAAACTTGTGTTGTCCGAATTGTTGAAAGAAAGCTCCCATCATCAATCCAATAACACAGCATGAACTAAACGACGGAACCAAGAAAAGGCCAAATCGTCGCCATAACTTAAGCACTAAAAGAAGATGAAACCTCGAACATAATACAGCAACGACCAAAGCAGCTCGCTGAGCAATACAATCTCAGATCAATAGGTTATAAGCGCTGAGCAAGAAAACTTACATGTTTGCTATGTCGACATCCAAATTGTCAATACGAAAGCAAATTACCATGGTGCCGTAGAATTCAATATCGTAAAGTATATCAAGGTATCGAAACTGCTTTGCAGCAATCACCACACCGGAATAAAATGAATGATGTAAAACCGCATAGCGTGGCATCTTCTAGTGTTTAAATAAGCAAATACGAGATATATTTGTGACAGTGTATTTCTAAAGCGTGGAAAAGTGACTATTTTTTTTATTTTCATTGATATATTTTGAGGGCACATTGGTGCGTTTACTAACGTCACCTTCTCATTTTCGCATGGCAACCATAACTAAAAAATGATTGAAACTTGAAGAACACAGGAACTTTCCGAAACATTTTCCAAGTCCCGAAGGAAATATTACGTTTGTCCAGAAAAAAACTACAGCGGAGTCCATACATGGTATTTTTTAAATATATTCTTTAATTTATATTGCCCGTTTGCAAATTTACAGCCGTTCATTCCACCGAAAGACCATAAACTTCCTTGGCCATGTTTCGAGACCTCTCATTGGCTATTTTTTTTTTTGCATTTATAACTTCACATACACTCTAAGAAAAAAAAATCATTTGACTCTTTTTATGGATCCTCACTTGCCCAATATATATGACCATATTTAAAGAGATACGTGAACTCTCATAGGAGACCATTACACTCTTGTCGAGAAGTCGTGGGGCTTAAAGATAATTAATGTTACCCTTTAAAGAGATTCTTATATGTGGCGTGCCAGGAATCACCGAATGGAGGAGCTAACACATACATAATACTCTTTTGGTCTAAGACTAAACTATGCAATACCTGTACAGTGCTAAACGTCCTTGGCTTTACGAAATAGTACATATCATGGTGTATCTCTACAAAGTGACGGTGGACATCTCTATTAACGAATATTCTAGGTTCAATCTCTGATACTGGTTTTCTTCAATGCCTATTCGACTTCTCATAGAATAGTTTATGCGGCGCACGCAGGTCATAGCAAGCTGGAAAAAACATTAAATGGCACAGCCAGGCCGTCCGCAGAATGGACGGCTGCCAAATCGATATCCTGAAAACCTAGCTTTTCAAAAATAAAGCAGCAAGTGAAACCGAATATTTCAAAAGAACCCGAAGGGTATGCACTCCGGCATCCACTTGCTAAAAATAATCGAAAGTACGAAGGCACAACAGGATCGTTATCTGGGAAAAGCGATGCCCGACGCCCGTTTTAAAATATCCTACTACGCAGACCATCCGATGGGGGGATGTTGCGGCTCGCAGCACACCTCTCCAAACCCTTTGGGGACACCCTACGTGAGATCTCCTCCATAATTAACTACTGACTCAGGGCATTGCCGTAGGTTGCGGCTGTCTGGATGCAGTAACGTACTTTGAGAAGACCTTTCTTCATATTTTTAACGCTTGTTCCGAAAGGTGAACGTAGCAAGCATCGGCGTTCACTACACGAGATGCGGCACGGGTAGGATGGTACTTTCCCAGAAACCATGGCCACGTGCAGTGCGGTTTCGAAGGTGTTGCACAAGGTACCCTGACTTTTCCTCCTCGCTAAAGTTATAAGCCGCATGCGCAGTAGACGACTTACAGTTACTTGGCAACTACAATTAAGGCTCGCTATTTTTTTCTCGGTTGTATATTTGGCCTTGTATTAAGTAAAGGCGTCAAATATTAGCTATTTGTAGAAGGTGCACACATTCTTCTTCTTCTTCTTCTTCTTCTTATTATTATTATTATTATTGTTATTATTATTATTATTATTATTATTATTATTATTATTATTATTATTATTATTATTATTATTATTATTATTATTATTATTATTATTATTATTATTATTGTTGTTGTTGTTGCTGTTGTTGTTATTTTATAAGCTGTTCGTCTTTATCCTGCACTTATACCTGGCTTTTAAAGTTATGTCTTCAGTTATCGAGCGATTTCTCTTCTCTGTGCGACATCAAAGGTTTTTGAGTTGGCTTTTCTTAGCATATCAACTTTTGGTATGAAAATATCATTCATTCATAATTATCGCGGGTTGCTAACTCACAAGTACAAAGTTTCGGAAGTCTCAAGCTATCAAACTATCAGAGCTTTTGCTAGTTACTTGACGCGTATCTGTACACCTATATTTCACGGAGCACATGTGTACAACAATTACCCTCATGTTCGCAAGGCTGTCGACGTAGTCAGCCACTCACTGATATTGGATAAACTTACGCACTTCGATTTTAACCCTTTTGTAGTGAAGCACTGATATCTTCTTGATAGATCATGTTATGTTACCGTAAAATGCCAAACTTCTCGTTTGTAGAAGACAACTAACGCGGGATCTCTAATTGGTCAGTATTAAAACACTGCTCTTTTTGTTTTCTTGTTCAGTCTTTTTTTTTTTGCCATTACAAATTGTTCTTTCTTTGTATACGCTTTTAGCATCAGGATATTTAGGGAAATGATTTACGTGGACAATTGTCGCTTGCAGTTGTCAGGCTTTTCTTATTTTTTCCAAATGGTGCAAGAGCGATAACCTCTCTTTGAATGCTACTAAGACCAAAGTCCTAAATTTCACACCGAAAACTTCTAAGCTGTCATTTTTCATACTTTGTTAATTTTGTGCCATTATGCTATGTTTGTGAGAATAATGATTTCGGTGTTTTGTTTCATAGAAGCTTACGCATTTCAGCTCACATTAAACGTGTTGCTACGCGGGGTCTTCGTTCTCTTGGCTCAGTTTTCAGAATATAAAAATAATTCAACTTTGATATGCCTTCCCGCTCGTTATACACAACAATCTAACTTCCTCAGCTTGAATATGAGTTAGTAATCTCGAATGACATTTCCAAAACCATCAGTAATATTGCTGAACGGTTCCGGTAAAAAAAAATTCTAAGCAAATATAACCACTGCTTCGCTAGGAATTGTTCTAGATCTTCTCTCACTGTTGCAGTATTGCCATTGCCATCACTTCCCTGCACAGCAAATAGCGCTGATCTGATATTTATTTTCAAGCTTGATCACAGTATCGTATTTTGCTCTGAACATCTCAACTGGGTTAATTTTCAAATTGCGTATAAGCTAACCAGATAGATAGACCATTTCATGCAACGGCCTGCCTACTCGAGCAATCAACTGCCCACGGAACGCAAATTTCTTTTGATGCTGATTGTTTTGGTCTGAACGCTTTACACAGCTCACAGTCATTGCTTTCCTTCTAACTTCGTGCATAGCGTCACACTTTGTAAAAATCCCTTGCTGCTGTCCCTTTCAGCCAACCTCCTGCATAGTGAAACGTGATTTGTATATATTATTGTCCTGTTATGTGTCTAGTGTTGTGTTATAATATGTTTACAATGGGGTCTTCACTTCAAGCTATTACATTTTTTTCTCGCCTTTGTTTGTATTCTCTTCCTTAGGCTGTATTTGTTGTATTAATTTTTATTGGTAATTCTTGCGTCACGATGAAATTACACACGTTTCTTAGCAATGCTAAATAAATTGTTGCTTGATAAATGTTATAGTTCAGCCTTACAACTACAACAAAAAAAAGTTAAGCTGTGTTAATAAGTAGATACGTAACCTACCTGTATTTCCTGATACAACGTTACAACATGCGAGAAGTAGTTTATTATGCCTCGATAACCTCGAAGTATGATATAATATAAAATCCATGGCATCCCACTCATTTGGTGACGTTAACATTTCTGTAAATATTTAAGAAAAATTGAGTTCGCAGTCGTTTTCTTGTACCTTTCAGGACACACAATATAAGATGAGCCAGACTAAATTTCTCAAATACTACCTCATTGGTATATGTAAACAAAATTACGGCTACTGTATAGTGTTCCTTAAAACTTGAAACATCTGCTCAGGAACTATACACGGTAATAACGTACAGATGGGCAAGAGAAAACGCATAGGACCATGAGGCATTCGTTTGGCCTTTTTGTATTTCCTTCGTTCGCCACTGCTACGGATTTCCGACCATCGCAAGTGCCTTTAAAAGTATCTTATTAGTCGAAAAACCACGTGCCACTTACTGAGACTGTCTTCGTAGAAGACCGTGAATGACTTCCAGCATTTGGCGTCTAAGAGTCCCTTGATTGCCGATCCCAGACGGGCACGCCTAGGCGACAGAAGGATTGAAATGGATGACGAGTCGCCGCCGCCACCTTCGTCAATGCTGCCACCGCCATCGCCTATGCCGATTCCGGGTGCGCGGGTTTTGAGGGGGGATACGTGACCGCTTGCACGCGGCATCCACAGCGGCAGAACCGGGGCCCGAACTGGGTCCAACGATGACCATACCGCCCATCGACAGGAGCTTGCAGGCTGCAGAAGATCAAGGCGAAAGCCGCGAGAGTTACTCAGCACCTATTAAAGTCAACATGCGTGACTGTTACAGTTATGCTCCGCTGTCAGACAACTGATATGTCCCGCTGTGTTTGATGCGCATTCGTAGAATCGAATACATTAAGGTCGCAAATTCTTAGTTACTGTTGCGACAGGTTTCGCGTTTGGAAAGCACGAAGGATCAAATATCACAGAAGATCAATGCAAATGTGAAAAAAAAAATCACCGAGGATTACGATACTGCCTAATGGAAATTTTGAGCGCAGCTGTTTAGGTGTTTTGATTTTGTTGAGGCGCGACTAGCTCGTTAACCGGGAGACCACGGAAGGCAGAGAGTGGGCGCGTTCCACAATAGCCTCCGCAGGCTGGCCTCCGTTCATTCAGCGCTTTATTTTGATTTATGGTATAGGTGAACGCCCTCACCGCATACCTTAGTGATGACGTCATCAGGGACCACACGACGGCGCGCACTACTGTGGCGCCGCGGAACCGGCCATCTCGCCACTGTCGTTTCCTCCTCCTCGCGCTCCCTTCAACCATCGCCGTCTTTCATGCCCCGCTTCTCTCCGCGGTCTCTCTCTTTCGTCCTCGTTCGCTCTATTGGTTACGCCGACGGCGACGCCGCTCAACCCAGGAACAGGGCACCTAAGAGCTGCGCGCTGAATCTTGTTCATTATGGGAGAAAGTGTGCCCGAAAAACTACATGCATATCTAAGAGTCTGCTAGAGCGCTCCAGATACGTAGTGTCCCTTCGACCAACGCACGTCTTCTTCTTGTACTAAGCCTCGCAGATCAATCAACTTTGTAGTGCCCTTAATCGAGAGGGACGCGTTGCGCTGTCACAAGGAGCTTGAGCAGGCGTGACATTGCGGACGCTCACACAGCGGGTCGCTGGCTCTCATGGTAGAAAACTCCTTGGGGCGATCTCTTTTTTCCCTCTGTTTCGTCCGTGTTCACTCTGCCGGTTACGACGACGGCGACGCCGCGCTACGCAGCAACGGGCGCCTAAGAACTGCTCTCTAAAAAATGAGACTAAACGAAGAATCTGACATTTCCGACCAGGGACCGGTCTTTACCAAAATTGCGTTCGCAAGCGCAGAGAAAGTACAAGTTACATAATGCTAATCTATCTATCTATCTATCTATCTATCTATCTATCTATCTATCTATCTATCTATCTATCTATCTATCTATCTATCTATCTACTCATATCTATCTATCTATCTATCTATCTAAATGAAAGAGATGTGCGTACCTTCTTCCGGTGGCTCTATTTCGCTGAGCCTAACAATTAATCAAACTGTCAGTGCCATCGTACTCCAACTACCACCACAATGCACTGCCAGCAGCGACGTGCGCTACTAGCAATCCTCAAATCGCGTTAGCAAATTGTTTTCCAATTACAATAATTAGTTCGGCACCACCGTTTGCATGACTATGCAGCTCTAAGCGTCTGATTAGGCAATCGCCAGGCGTCTCCCGCACCTTAGCTCGAAACACCGAGGCGCAAATGTGATTTTCCTTCTAAAGCGAGAACAATCAATTACCGCCGCGTATCAAAATACATCTGTGTAGGTGGAGAACCTCAGTTAATAAACATGTACTGATCGTAAACTTTTAAGTTTCTTCCTTTCTTTCTTTCTTCCTTTTTTTCTTTCTTTCTTTCTTTCTTTCTTTCTTTCTTTCTTTCTTTCTTTCTTTCTTTCTTTCTTTCTTTCTTTCTTTCTTTCTTTCTTTCTTTCTTTCTTTCTTTCTTTCTTTCTTTCTTGCTTTCTTTCTTATACGGTTAGTTTTACGTACTTCCATGTGCGCAAAAATCATTAACACTGTGTCTGTAGCCGGTTATAAAGCAAAATGATTGAAAAATGTAAATGCTGCGCGGTAGCGATGGCAAGAAAACCGATACGTAGAGCGCACAGTACGGTACAAAGAGTTTGCTATGTTTGCTACCTCAGAAATCCCGCTGCAATGCTGGTTTTCTGAGAATGTTGCGAATAGATAAAGAAACCACGGCCGCATCATCTCTTTATGCACATTACCTCTTAAACACGTGTAACGGAACACGAAACTGCAGAAATCTAGCTTGACTGCCACATACCTAACTGTGCCTATCCAAGATGGGAGAAAAGAAACAAATAACATTTGCCGTGGTTGAACACGGTAAAACCAAGTTTGTCGAGCGATAGCTCGGTTTTGTTTTCGTTGGGAAAGGGCGAGACCACTGGTTTCTCAAGATCAGACTTTATGGGATGTCTTCGTTTAGGAATGCATGACGAGGTAGCCCGCACGCTTCGACTACACGCCACGACAAGGGTGTCAATGTTGTGCACCACAAGACTACACACAGACCACGCTGTGGGGGTGAACACGCACTGAACTTGGATACAGCCAGGCCAACTGGCGGTGGCGGCACGTAAGAGTGACCTTGAGCTGTTGCTCACATTCTGGAACTCGTGGCACGTCTGGCTAGAACTGTTTTGCTGGCATTCACCTGTGCTGAAATTGAAGGTCAGATACGCAGAACCAGGCGTTCTCTCGGTTTGTCGGTGGAGGAGTAGAGCAATTGCTATAAAAAAATCAAAATAAAGTGCTGCACTGCGGACGTTGCAGGGTACCAGGGTATGTCATGTGCAAGGCTGATGCAAACGAGGGGCTGTTATGAAAGTAACAGAGCCTCTGGTGGAGCCACGATTGATCTTGTATTCATTTTTTTTCTCACCAGAGAAACACTAAATCTTTGTCCTTTTTTTTTACTTTCTTTCTGAGGACATTGCCGGTGATGAAACTGCCCTCGTTCCCGCTCAAAAATATTGCAACACACTCTTGAAACATTCGAGAGCGCCTGTAGTTCGCACGAAACGCCTTCAGACGGCATATCTTTAGTTAACAATGATATGCTCAGAAACTACGAGAAGTTCATTGTGCGGCAACACTGAAAATTTAGTTTAACATGTTATGAGTTTCTGTAACTGAGGCGGCGCCTTGCGGAATACCTAACCCCACCATAAAGTGTTGTCCACCAAAAAGAGTTGCGTACCAAAAAGTGCATCGTGTTGTCTACTACTGCGATGCAGAGTAGCACGCTGATGGTCGGCACGCTCGCGAGGGCATAATAGAGGTGCAGGTATGCGGAGCCAGGCGCCATCAGCGAAGGCGAGTGCTCGACTGTGACGTTACCTCTCGTGGTGTAAATGCCGTGTATTGCGCACCTTATAAGTACCAGTGAGTCCTTTGATAAACAGAAACTACAGGCGTGCGTTTACCATAACCCGTTCGTTCACGTTTGCACTCTTTCCATTCACCTTCAGGGTGTGTGTTATTATTGGTTATATACTACGAAAGGCACAACAGTGAAACTTCGGTGCCAAACCATAACATGTAAAAGAATGTGAGTTCATTCTTTGCAGAAGAGTTTCCCAGACTGAAAAAAGGTAGGTTGAAAACGGGTTTCAAACATCTGAAATCACTAATAAGAGGAGTTTGTGCCGATAAGCTTAACATGCTGCAACCACATTCTTTATCATATAACCATATGGTAAT
Organism: Rhipicephalus appendiculatus; assembly: GCA_030522465.1. Lineage (NCBI taxonomy): Eukaryota > Metazoa > Arthropoda > Arachnida > Ixodida > Ixodidae > Rhipicephalus > Rhipicephalus appendiculatus. The sequence continues at coordinate 27,368 of JALIZH010012203.1, forward strand.
GACGTGCTGGCTGATTTCATTCGCGGTCATGGCGGTCACACTCTGAGTGGAACAGGATTTAGAGAGACGCCCTTGAGTTTCATGGTCATGACGGTCAGCGCAAACGAAACACGGGCAGAGAAGAGAACGACGACGCAAGCGCCGTGTTTCGTTTGCGCTGGCCGTCATGACCATTTTCCAACTCGCCTAACTCGCTACGCTCTTGAGATTGGCAACATAGTGTTTTCTTAGTTAACATATAAACTCATGTGGAATAGTTTATTCAATTTCCTGTGTCGCATCATGTACAGCAGCAGCAGAGGAAATCATGCTTAGCACCTGCAACACACACACGCCCACACGAGCACACGCGCCCAATGTCTAAAGTTTCGATATTTTTGTGTAGCTAACTCCGCCTATGTACAATGTACTTTGTTTGATTTAAAGAAACAGTTATCCGTACACAGAACGGGTCAGCTTCTTGTCCGTAATTCCTTACGCTGTAACGTGGTCACTCTCTTCTTATTTGGCTATCCGTGGACTGTGGTGATTTCTGCATGAAACGCGAGCATTCTCGAAAAGCTGTTCGTTCATATTCACCTCTGATGTTGCGACCGTTTCCCTTGGACACCATGCGTCTTTTATCTTCTCCAGTGCCACAACGTATCGAGTTCGCTCGTCGCGAAAATACGGAGAACAGTACGGGCCCTTCTCCAAAATTGTGACGCTGGTGATTTCTCGAAAAGAGCCTCTTCATAGGCTCGGATGTGTCTGCCCTCAACGGCATGGCAGCCTTTATCAGTGTGAACGAATGAAAATAAAACTGTCTTAACTTTCTTTTGAAGAAAGAGAAAAGGAGAACGGTCGTGGACGCGCAGCTGCTGGGAACAGCGACCACGCAACTCGCTGGAAAGACGTTCAAGAAATGGTGCAGTCTAAGCTTCACGCTGCGCCACCGTACCAAGGAACAATAAGCAACTGCGACAAAGAAACCGACGCACTGCCTTGTTGAAGGAAAGAAAAAAGAAAGGCTGATATGCGGCTGTTCCCCTACGATTGCTGGGTCGCGGAAACTCATCAAGCCACCCACGCGCTCCTCCGCTGCTGCCGCCAATCGATGGCGCCTATAGAATCAGAATAAAAAGGAAGTGGGCCTTGGGCAGGGCGGAGCCAGTGAGTCGCTGAAGCAGCCTTAAACTACAATGTGGAAAATGAAGCCAAAATATCACATCAACAAGAACATCTAGTGAAAACCTTGAAAACGTGAAAACTAAGTCAACATGCACTGATCGCTTGAACGTGCCTGGCGATCATACCATGTGCAGATTGTTCACTCACGGAGCACAGACTATAAGTTTTGTTACAATAAATCATGAAAATGCAATGGTCAACAAAAGGCACTGATGCAGCACAAGTACATATGCTTTACCCCCGCCTTATTATTCATAAAGGTATTAACACATTGACTGCCAACAGCGTATTGACTGAGTGGAACATGTTTTCCACATTGTTCCGATTATTAAATGGACACTACGCGAAGCTAATAAACTAACATTACTGGGCGTCGCTTGCTCTTACAGATCAACTTTCTGGCCACTGTTGCTATGTCACCCTCTTAACGTTCTCCCACATGAGGTTTACGAAGAAACTAGAACATCTTCATGTCGTAAAATTAGTTCAACGAGCCAAGCAAAACGTGTTATTGAAAAAAAAATTACACCATCTCCCGCTAAAGGGAACCATGTGTAGATGCGAAGCAGCGGGCGCTAACGCTTACACTGGCGGCGGCGTTGACGCTGGCGCTCATCGCAGCGTTGCGCAGGAGAGAAAACTGGGGAGGCGCAAAGCACGCAGTGACGCAGCGGTGTTTCCTACTGGAACATGCCAATCGCTGCTATTGGGCAATGAGAGACAGAAGACTCCGACTGGACACAGAGACCCGCAGTCCGCCTTTAGTTAACGCGCACGCTGCGAATTTTTATTGTTCAACAACGCACAGGAGAAATCTCCCACCGGCACCACCTTGCAGGTCAAGATCCAGTGCCATATATACGGGGTGGCCAGTGAGCGGTTGTGCAGCGTGAGCAGCAGGTTTTTTCAACCAAAAAACACGCTAGCAGACGCTGCCTGCGTCGGCGTCGCGAGGCGAGAGAGGGGGGAGCGTAGGAGAGGAGAGAGAGGGGGGGACGCGCATGCGCAGTGCGAGTGTGGACGCCGCGGGCAGGGATGTCTAGAGGAGAGAGAGGGGGGGGAGCGTAGGAGGGGAGAGAGGAGGGGAGGCGCATGTGCAGTGAGTGTGTGGTTGCCGCGGGGAGGGATGCCTAGAGGAGAGAGAGGGGGGAGAGGAGGTTTTTATTTTTTTTAAAGGGTTTGCGCATGCGCAGTAAGGGTGCTCACGCGGCACACCACCACCACCACCACCGGATTAAGCTTCGCCATAAGATGCTTCACATCTAAAAAATATTTTATCTAGTCCTACTCATCAAAACAATTTCGGAACGACGCTGTGGCAGTAACGATCTGTTTTCATAACTCCCATCAACACACGTACTCATCGGTCGCCACAAAAAAAAGTACAAATTGCGTATTTGGAAGGTGAGCGAATTCGTGGTTCAGTTGCATTGAATGCCCGTTTTTCTTTTTGCCGTGTCTCTGACATGAGCGTGTTAGCTTTTCGGCAAGTACGTCCTTTCATCGGGTTGAGTGCAGTGAACAAGATTTTCTGGACAGCCATACGGCCCACCAGGGACCATTAGGACGAGACGAAAGCTCGTTGGTCACGTAAAGGCAAGACCGAAACGCGAAACTCCTGGTTCTCTCGAAGCGCAAAGGAAGTGCGCCATCTCATTTAACAATGTTCTAAGGAATCACAGACACGAAAAGAAAAAGAAAGCTTACCCCGAAAATACACAAAGGGGGGCCCATCATGCGCTAGGGGAGTGGAAGACAGTCTGAAATCGAAGAAAGTTTCTGCCATATCGGGAAAGGTTCACTGTCGTGTTGTCGATGGCGCGAGCGAGATCTTTTAGGGGTGTTGAGGTTGTGTAGTGGATGGAGGATGTTTGTAGGAGCACGCACTTCAATAACCATAACCATGTGGCAAGATATTATTGAATGGGCAAATTTTGAAAAACGCTCTTCCCGAAAATGTCCCCAACGTACAATTTGTTGCACGTCCTGCAAAAATGTTCTAGCGTCCGTCTTTCTTTTCTGCATTGGTTTGCTTCATGAACTATGTTGAAATGCTGAGCTAAACCCTCGGTGGGCATAAGCGGCGGCATTTTCCGAAGCCTGTTGCCTTCCGAAATGAAGGTGACGATGCGGTGGCTGGTGAGTTTGTAATGCATCGTAAATCTGCGATGGATCAACTTCATTTAGCGAATGATCCCGAGCACCGACCTACCTAGAGTTTCAGCTTTCGATTTTCGCTTGTAATAGCAGCGCGCAAATGATCGGCACGTCTGACAATGCCAGACATTTTGCTTCTATTTCAAAGATTTCGCTCTGGGTAGCGCTTGTCTTATTGATAACGCACACTTACACACTCGCAACAGACTTCTAGAACAGTCTGTCACCTTAGCAAGGCTAGGAACATTGCAATCAAAAGGACGGCCCCTACTTCAAACCCTCCTAAAATTTTCTGGTTTGGCTAATGATCAAAATATATATGGCTTCATAAATTTGTATAAAGCCCAATTTCGGAAAGCAAGGAACGGCGAGTAGGTAATCATATGCAGTTCAAAAGCGTGTTGGAGGTAGTCCGAAGATAGGAAGATATTCAAAAAATTGGTATTCTGCTATCAACTGTCGGCAAACAGCTTCAGCGGACAGGAAAATTGTGGGCGTATTCAATATCGCCTTCTCGTACTTTGATGAATTATATATATATATATATATATATATATATATATATATATATATATATATATATATATATATATATATATATATATATATATATATATATATATATATATATATATATCTGTGAATACTGGGGTTATATCGGATATGTCTTTCAGATTTATTGAAAGAGGTATCTCAATAACAACAATGTTTGTGCGATTTAGGTAAATAGATGATTAATGTGGTTAGAGATCTTCTTCACTTCAGTATGGCCGCCATTACCTATTTTGATTCTTAACATCACAGAGACGACGACGCCGATGACGACGATGGCAAAAAAAAATAATACACGCAATACACGAGTGGGCGAAGCTGTGGGTATCGTATCGGTGAGTAACCGTACGTTACCCGAGCGTTGCCCCATATAATGTATATTAAGTGACATAAAGTGTATATAGCAATGTAAATTGAAATCGCCTTCCAGTCGTCTTAGCCAATTCAAAGCGCATTTAGAAAATTGCTGCAGTGGAGGATATGCCTCGAAAGTGAATCTAACAACCCCCCATCTTACCTGTGGGGCAAGATACCATTTCAGTATGGGTAATTTGCTGGGATATAGTGCTCGACGTGTGCCTTTATACGAGGGTGGTCCGATAAGTACTTAGCCTTCAAAAGAAAAACGAAAATTTTGGAATGGTGTCGATTTATTTCTCAACATAGTCCCCTTTCAACTCTATACACATGACCCAGCAATCCTCCAACTTCTTGATCCCGTCTGAAAAATACTTTTTCTCCTGAGCTTCAAAGTAGGCTTCTGTGGAGGCGATAACTTCTTCATTCGACTCAAATTTTTGTCCGGCGAGGGACTTTTTCAAGTTGGGAAACACCAAGAAATCACTCGGGCCCAAATATGGAGAATACGCTGGATGGGGCGCCACTTCGTAGCCCAGTTCGCCAGGTGTGTCGGCGCCGTCACCAGGCCCTCACACCTGGCGACGGCGCAGGTGTGAGCTGGCGCGTTGTCATGGTGGAAGAGCACCTTTTTCTTCACCAAATGTGGCCTTTTTTTTCCCAATTCAGCGTCAAATCGGCCCAGTAATTCGGCGTTGCTAGGGTACTGTCACCGTTTTGCCCTTCTCAAGGTAGTCGACGAAGATCACACCTTGAGAATTCCAGAAAATGGTGGCCATCACCTTTCCAGCCGAGTCGACAGTCTTCGCCTTCTTCGGAGCAGGTTCTCCGGGTGCAGTCCACTGTTTCGACTGTTCTTTGGTCTGTGGTGTGTACCAGTGGATCCATGTTTCGTCGACGGTCACAAAGCGACGCAGGAACTCCTTCGGATTACGCTTAAACAGCTTCAAAAACTGCTTTGAAGTGGTCTCACGGACGCGCTTGTTGTCCGGAGTGAGCAAACGCGGCACTAATTGCGCCGACAGCTTTCTCATGGCCAAAATTTCATGCAGGATTTGACCCACGCGGTCTTTTGAGATGCCTACTGTCTCAGCTATCTCCCACGCCTTCAGTCGGCGGTCTGCGAATACGAGATCGTGGATTTTTGCCACGCTATCGGTCGTAGGCAGCCGTTTGCAGGGGCCCCTGGGCGAGGCTCATCAAAAACCAACGTGTGACCACGTTAAACTCATTGAACCAATTTTCGGATGGTTGCCATCGAAGGAGAAGACTCACCGTAGACGGCATCCAGTCGTTCTTTTGATTTCGCTGCGCGATTTTCCTTCAAAAAAAAAAGACTCAAATCACCGACCGATATTGCTCTTTTTCCATTTTTAACGGACACGCGAAAATTACCTGCTTCCTCAAGCGGCCAAAAACAAAACCGCGAGCCCGATTCGCCTGGACTTTTGCATGTGTCCCTCTAAGAGAGTGTACTCAACGTCAGTATATGCCTCATGCGATAGCATCGCGCTCTCGCGGTGAGGCTAAGTACTTATCGGACCGCCCTCGTATTACAGCTTCCCTTCAGAGGCCTCAACATCTAGGCACATTTTAGTAGAGCTCAACACATCAATACTTTCCTCGATAGGTATTTTTCGCCGGGAACAGCGATCTCTCACCTTATAATTACTTATGTCTAAGTTGAAGTCTATTGTAAAAGCTTTTTTTTTTGTCTCACATATGTGTCGACTATAGCAAAGGTTCTATACCGTGACCAGAACGAAAGACAAGGCTAGGTCCGGCAGAGCTTCGCCCCTTCTAAATAAATGCTCTCTTGTTACTGAAGCAATACGACGGCCATTTCACAATGGCCAATGGACAGCAGCTTCGAAACGATACTGGCATGAAAATTCCTCCTACCCTTCAACGTCACTCGCTATCTCACCCGCTACAGACGTGAAGTGGGTCTCAAGCATCAAATGTTTACCAGACGCCCGTCATAAACGTTTAATTCACCGAAGTGCATTACCAATACAGATATTTCAGAAAACGGAACGAGCCCCCGCACGCCATTCACCACGCTTCGGCACTCACGGGAGCTCAAAGCCTCTCTGGCCACGTTCGATGATAATGAAAGTCAGCGCAAGCGCCGCGATACTTCAGGTTTCTCTTGTACAACACAAATTCAAAGAAATTTATGTAGTTTCTAGAAGACGGTGGATAGCAATACTTATCTGTGCTTGCTGGCTCTGCTTTGTTGGCGGTACAGGTACTGCCGAGGCTCCACTTGATTGCGTTCTCAAACGTCCTCCATTCTCGATTGTTGTATTTTCTTTGTTCCCTCACAAAGTTTTTGCCTAATTTCACCTCGGACATTGTCTGCCCGGTTGAATGCACCCTTCCACTTGAATTTCCTTAAGTGCCACTGTTATTACATCGCATTTGCGGCGTTTTATATTATTACACTTTCTTTTAAAAGCTTTTTTTCTCGCTATTCTTTTATTTTCCGGCTAACCGATGCGCTCATTCAAGCTCCTCGTCGGTGCTGCGTAGGCGGTAGAGAATACGTCAGCGCTGAGGTCGTATCGCTTGAAAGAGCATCAAGGTGAATGAAATAACCATCCACCCAACGCTGGGATCCATGTATACCGCGGAGAAGCAGGCGGCGCATGTTGCGCCTCGAGATCATGCACGCCGAGCCATCTCCGACAGAGAACACTACCGACGGCTGTCACGACAAAGATGAACCAACTCGCCCAACAACAAGTCTTACTCAAAGATGAACGGATGCCGAGGACGTGGAGGGTTCCAGCACTGATAAAGTACTCGGACATTTTGGCGCATGTCATGAAGCAGAGGAAGCGGTACCCGCCGCCACACAAGATAATGAGCTGGACAAAAACGCTGACGTGGAGGTGACTCCAGGCTGGAACCTAACCGCATGGAACACGGATGCCCGCAGTGTGTCCAGAGGCCTACGGGAGGGAAGTCAAGTTCTCCTCACCGGACATGCTCCACACCCTGAGCCACATGGTGCTGAGGTGCACGCGCAACCCGGACGTACCACCGTCACTACCATTCGGTGGACACGAGGAGCAAGGAGCGGATCCAGAGGGTGAATACGAACACCAGTGGGATGCTTTGGCCAGTGGCACAGGCTTCGGTTGGTGAACAGTGCTCAGGTGGTGGCAGCGAGACATGGCTACCTGAACTGAGGCGGTCACCCACCTTAGGGTTGTAGTAAGTAAATCCTGGTCATAATTAAGTTCATTTCTCTTTATGGAGATTTCCGGTATTATTGCGGTAGCGATTAAGTTCATTTCTTAAATTAAGATATCCGGTATCATTGCGGCAGCGTAATATGTGGGTGGCTTGCGCAAGCCAAAGGCAACTGAAGACCACTCAGGAATGCCTCCGTCCGGGTGCATGCACGATGATCATTACAGTCGTCCTATACATATCATTCACGTATCGTGAAATTTCGTCCCCACTTACCGCACCTTATTCCTTCATGGTACGCAATGTTCCGCATCCAAGCTTCGTGGCTTTCACAAACTCAAATTAAAAAAAGAGAACATTAGTTCGTTTGTAACGTTGATCAAACTATTTTTTCTATCCGCTCTCTTTGGACGCATATGTGACATATATGCATATACACGCATAGGCATTGGTTATTTGCTTCATCACAAATAATAAGCAAATACAAAATGTAAGAAATACTGGGGACATTGTTATAGTGCTTCTGAGACAAACACTGCTTACAGATTGCGAGGAATTTCTTTTTTAAATAATAAACGAAGAAGAAACACGAATATTCCTAAACATGGAACATTTCCCGTTGCGTGCGACACTCTATTTTTTATTGTAGGAACGACGTTTCTTATAATGGAAAAAAAATTACAAATAGCGCAATCGCCCACGCGAAATGTTTGTATTATTTCTATAATGAAAAATGCGGGAAGTTTTGCCACAGTCAAGTTGGCACTTTTGAAAAGAGCAGCAGAAAGACCAGAGAGAATATAAAATTCAGCAAATTTCCACGCTGTGTGAAAATTGATGTGATTCGAAGCAATTAAAAAATTACTGGTCATGAAGAAGAGCTTGATTTTGTGCCAACTGTGGCGAGGCGGATCGATGTTGTTCTGTAAACTGGAAAGCTTTATGCGTGACGCAGAAGCAGGCTTACCGGGAACGTCTGCCCCTTTGTGATGTCTTTGTGATATCTGTGAGGGGTGTCAAAAACCACGCGCCGAGACAGAACAAAGAAAATAGAAAAGAAGACAACAAGAAGCACGCATACACAACACTGACTAACAACTGAGTTTATCATCACTTGACAAGCAATAAATAAAAAAAAGAAAACGTATGTCGTCACATATGCTTGGCTATTTTTGCTTGTCAAGTGATATAATTAAACGCCGTTGTTAGTCAGCGCTGTGTATGTGTTCTTCTTTTTGTTCTTGTTTTCTTTTTGTTTTTGCCCCGTCTCGGGGCGCTGTTTTTCACGCTCAGTCTGCACCAACTGGCCCGCGAACAGTCAGTGTTGTAGTTCAAAGTACAGTGTACAGTCAAAACTCGCGTTTTAAGCTGGGCGTCAGTTCCATTGAATGGAAATGCGTACTCTGGCGCACTCCTACGATCATAATAAGCAAAAGTGCGCTAAGTGACTGTCTAATTAAGATGAACGCGTTGAGTGTGGCTTGTTACGCATACAAGGTAAAACGCATCCAACTGTATTTAAAGTTTAGGAAGTGTAATCGCAAAGACCGATGCTTACAATCTCCAGTACTGCGATGTTCGACCAATGAAAACATAATCTTTGCGTCGCGGGCAGTACTTGCATCTGTTCCTCTCGCATGCGTCTATTCACGTTCGTTGAATTATGGCCTTAAGTCGCTTCGTCTATATCTCGGCGAGATGCGCACACCCATACAAACGAGCTCATTACGGCCTTGCGCGGACCTACATATTCAGAAGCGATCTCGCAATTTGTCGGTGTTCAACAAATTTCTGAGATCGCAGCAGTGCGCCATGCGGCTTTGTACATTGCTCGCAGTTGCAATACGGACATATTAAAAATGTTGCATTGAGAAAGCTGTCTCGCAGACGGGCGCACTTCTCGGCATATGCTGCGGTAAGAATATTTCGGCAAACACAGCAGATACTTTGTATAGCAGCGGTGGAGATCGATAATTATCTCGCAGTGCGTAACACTGCCGGAGTGCAAGGATATCTGAGCAGGCTCTTTATACATAGGAACGGTAAACCAGCTGCTGGGTGCACTAGTAGCTTATGATATTGCTTATGCGAAAGTTATGCTCGCTCGCTAAACTTAAAATAAGAGGCTTCTGAAGCAGCCTTCTATAGAGGGGTGCTAATATTAAAAACACTATCAACTGAACTAGATCAAATTGCGGTAGGAGGGGTTCTGCTACAGTTTACATTCACGTGCAGGGTTACGGCGAAATCCTCACACAGGAAAGAAATGCTAATTTCCGAAAGGTTCATTTCTTCAACATGCCGCTATGTTAGGAACGGCCTATGCGACCTACAGCGTTTGGCTCGGCCTTCTTTCTGTACCCGTTTCCTTTGAACTTTCCCGCGGCACTTCTTCATCAGCTCCGAAAACTGCAAAAGCACGCCTTTCCACAAGCGGTGGTGGCGGCCACGACAAAGCCCACCCAGGGGACCATCCGTCATTCTTGAGTGACGCCGAGCCCCGTCGTCATTGTGGTTGTTTTCGAAGACAGAGTGCACTCCAGAGATTTCACTTGTTCGTTGTTGTTTCGACGAGACAGTGCGTATAATGACGCCAGGGAGAGAGATAAAAAAAGAAGACATATCTCTTCAAAAGATAATGCAGACGTTTCAGGGCCCAGGAACGAGGGGTAATTATAGAAGACAGGAAAAAATGTACAAGTATTGAGAAAACAAGCAATGGTATTCCACGATATTAGTAAGCCTCAGCAGAATAACTTTTGCATGAGGGACATACGTAGCATTACTACACTGCCGCTTCCTGATGCACGCAGCAGTGTAGTAACGTGTCATTTTTCATATTTCGCGGGCTTTCTTTAGTAACAGGATAAAAAGGGGAACGCAATTAGTACGTTGTTGAAAGTAGTACAGACAGATGTCATTTCAACATGCCCACATCCGCCTCATTGACATTTTGATAATTAGGTGAGTATTTTTGTAGTTACGAATGTAATTGTGACTAATTAATTATTTCTCATTAACGAAAAAGTTAGTAGCGGCTAGCACAGTGTGCTGGAAACAATATGCACTAGGTCTCCTTCACGTAACGCCGTTCCTCTTTTTTTAAATCGTGCTGCCTGATAGCTGGAGCATCCTGTATATCGATTGCACTGTTTCCTCGGCTCGCCCGTGGTCCAGATTTACTACTCGGTAAGGCTCAACTGAATTTGGGGGATTTCAGGGCTTCTGTGGAACTTCATAAATCTTTGTTCAAGTGCGGAGTCTTATTTGTAAGATAGTATGGAATTGTTTTAAAAATTAGTGCGACGGTTGAGTGGTCGACAAGGCTTTTGTTTTTCCCTTTTTCTAATCTTTCCAACATTTGGGGTTGATTTTCCGCAACGATTTGGGTTTACACAAACCTATTTACGACATTAGGTGAACCATGAAGCTTGCCTCGTCAGTGCTTTTGATGTATGCAAACGGGTGTTTGTTCTCTTCGAACTCCTTTATATATCAGCGCTCTCCCTTTCCGCCTCACTCCTTCCCTCAGAGAAATAGAAATGACAGAAAAACTGTCAAAGTTCTCTCAAAACCTTACGGCTCTCAAACAAATGCCGCAGATTGCCATGTCCATCCGAGCACACGAATGGGCGACAATACCACTTGATTTCCTTGGATCGTTCTCCTTTTTTTTCTCTCTCTCTCTTTCGCCGCACTTCCGTTCTTTTTCCAGATTTTAGGAAGCAAAAAAAAAAAAAGAAAGCCTATCGGTACCGCATATCTGGAAAGGCCACAATTCGGTCTACGTACGTCACCCTCTCTACTCAATCCTTCTCACCCTCTCTTCTCTCTCTATCTCCCTTCTCTCCATCTACAATGCTCTTTGTAGGCTCACGTTGGGTCAAAGCTGTGTTTTCCGCAACCGGGTTCCCTCCGCTCTGCGAATGCTGTATGGAAGGCCCGCTGGTTGGGGGGAAACGACGTTTCTGTTCGCTAACCCTTTGTTCTCTCGTCCCAGGAGCTTACCGACTGGAAAATTTCGTACGTCCGTACTGTGCAACGAAGTCGCATTGGTTGCTTCAGAGATCTGGGGTTTCGGTAGACGTTACCTCATCCTACACAGACAAAAGAGCATAGACTGTGATAGTGTATAAAATAAAGACAAAAAAAACGTGCATTTGTTCCCTTTGATGCCATTCGAGCGTGCTCTGAGGCCCTTTTGATATTTTCTTTGAGAATGCGGGAGCATGGCGTCGGAATATCTTCTTTTACTACTTTTGATATCGCAGCATGTTTTATTGGACGAAGGAAATGCTTGCAGAATGCAAATATGCAAAAATCTCGTCACACTCAAAAATCTGCGTGGGCACAAACAGTGCTAAATATACCGTGAAACTTGTATTCGTGGTGTAATACGTCACTATTCGTAATTAAGACTCAATATACACATAATCAAGAATTCAGCTGAATTAATCTAGCTGGGTGGCATATTTCTCATCTGTTAAAACTGTTCAATCGAAAGCAATGTTTCTCTGCGGTAATTTCTTGAACTTTAGACAAATACCGATTGCCGTCGGTTATTTTTCAAATGGTTAGTTGCTACTGTTCATAAAGCGAAGCAGGCTTGATGTTGAAAAATTCGTGCTCCCAGCTCTACTGCACGTAACTATGTTTACCACAGGGCGGTGCTCAGAAACAAGGCGGCATTTTTCCGCATCTGAGGCACAGAGAGAACCGACCCAACTCGCATCCCAAGCGTTAAACGCAAAACGAACAGTTGTTGAAAACCTACAAGGCGGCTGACTCGCAACGCCGTGCAATTTTCTACGCGGAGCAGGCAGGGGTGCGGAAAAAGAGGCGTACAAGGAAGGAACAAATGGGAATTAGAGGGGCTCGAGAAGAGACGAAAGTATTTCAGCGTTGGGGCCATTTCAGAGGAACGCTCGAGGATGCTCGCGAACTGGCTGCGCCAGTTTCTCTCATCGTGCCTGCCTCCTCGCAACGCGCGTGCATGGTACATCTTGTTTCTCCGCTAGCCAGTATACCTGCAGGGCCACACACAAGAAGCATGCATCGTCCGGCTTTCACATTCTTGGAGAAGCCATGGAACACTAAACGACGACGTCGTTTTAAGTTACTCATACACTCCAAAACAAAGCCACAGAATCGTTCCGCGGAACCTTCAATGAGAGCGAGTGCCTGTTATTTTACTTTAGCTCACGGATCTCGAAAACATCTTATATATCCACCGTAGTCTGTTTTGCTTGATTGGTTTCCCACGTGCTAACGTGGTTAAACGAACTCGAAAAAAAAACAGGTATATATGAGACTACTGTCGCAAGAGTGGTCTTTCCGCTTTTGGTTTGACGATCTTCTTCGCATATTTGAGGTTACTTATCCGTGCAAACGTGGTTTGCTGGCTGCTCTTCTTTATTATCACATGAAGTGCGGCACTCTGCGCCAACAATGCTTTTAAATTACGTGCTTATTTTTTCATGTATGGTTTACCAGCCATGTCAGTAACTTGCACCTAGAGTTCTCTTCTTCTTCGTATTTCTTGTCTTCGCAATCCATCGTCCTGAGAAAGTGGTTTTTAATGAAATATGAAGAGCTTCTTTACCTGGAAAAGTGCTCCGGCATTCATAACAAATGTACAGTACTCGTGGCAGACATAAAAAAAAAACGCGAGGCCTGCGCGGAACGCGCAGCACAGTCACAGCGAAAGCTGGAAGAGCGGCCTTTGTAGAGCCTTTTAAACACTCTTGGGGCAACTACTACAAGCACACTTGCATGGTACCCACTATACCACAAGTAATCATAATTTTTGTGTAGTGGGGAAGCGTCCACTATGCCATTATTCGTCATTCTTCGGAAAAGCGCGGTACCCGTTACACTCTTGTAATGCATTATGTGCACTTTGTTGATGCTGTGGCTGACGACGATGAAGAATTATGTCTGAGGCTTTTGTAATGGGTTGGAGCACTGAACGACCCACTCGTTACGCAATTCGCATTGTGTGACGCCTGGTTCTTACTTCAGTGTTCTAAAATATTTTATTACACATGTGAACGCGATTCCTTACCCGAAATGAAGCCTGCATAGGGTCAGTTCGCAACGCAGTTTCAAGCACCTGCGTAGCTCAGGTGGTAGAGCACTGGGCTGCTAAGCACAGGGCCAGGGTTCGATTCCCAATTCGTCCTGGGTATTTTGTATTTATTTAGGTTTTTTCCTTACATCGCGGGATAGTGGTTACGGACAGCCGGCGGCGGCAGCGGACAACTATGGTGCAAAAATGGCCCTTGTTGTGATCTCATAACAGGTTTCGCTGTAAAATATCCGCCACCAATCAAATATACAAGCTAAAATAGGATATTGAAGATCAGCATTATTACCGAAGTGTAAAGGAGCCTTCCTTAGTCTATGAGCAACGTTAGTTAATGGGCTTTGAGTAGTGGGAGTAGATATTACTATGTTCTCTTTTAAGGCGATGTATTGTGTGGTTGCTCACAATGATTTTTCTTAAATTGGCTTCATTCCTTCAAAACTTCCCCCCCAAAACATCATACTGGGTGAAAACTGGGTAATATATGATTTCAGAATCGGCAACACTATGTAATATTGTGCTAATGAAAGAAAGGGAAGTGATATGTCTACTTATAAATTAGTCGTAATTTTTCAGTCATTGATACAACTTTGTTTCTTGTTGTTGCTCTGTTTATTTTAGGAGTTTGCTCTAGTGACGAAGTTTGGATTTATATGCACAGGGGTCATTGAAAGTTCCCATGTCGCGCTGCCAAAGGATTACACGCGGCAGCGGCGTTCGAAATATGACCATCCCTGCGTGTCTGTCTATAGTGGTTTACCAGCCATTTAGGTCTTCATCTAAATTTACTTTTTTCTGAATTCTTCATCGAGTGTCGTACTGTTTTAACGACATAGGCGTTGAAATTCGAACAAGGTTCAAGAAAATTTCTCCTCTAAAACACGCTAGAGCAGAAATGGTCTGGAGTGAAGGCGCAGGGAGAACACGCTTTCCGTCGTCAGGTTGGTGTAATCAAGCCCTGTCCAGAATGAGCGAGAAAAAATGTTGACGCATTTGGCTGTTCGCTCATGCACACTGGTTTTCTTTTATGCCGCGGTATGGACAGTCTGTTCTGGTAAATGGTGAGGAAGTAATTCCGAAGAAGGCAAATGAGAAGTGCAATGTCCTCTGAGGAGGCCAGAGACTTAGCATACCAAGTTTCAGAAAAGTTCATTGAGCCAGTATGGCCGAACTACGAATAAAACCTTTTTGAAATCAGTGACGTCACGTGCGGAGATTTTGGCACGAAGTCTCAAAAAAGAAATTTGGACCTTGATTTTATATTGCATATATCAACCTGTGATGAGAGTTTGATGAGCGTTTTCCAGAGTACTATTTATCCGTCTAACTTGATTCATTGTTTGACTTTAGTGCCTCTTTAGGGCTTAGTACACATTGAGATTATGACAAACAAATAAGTAAACAACGAGATAAACAGCCACACAGACAATGAAACAAGCCAGCAATCAAGGGGAAGAGATCGACAAACAGCAATTTAAAATGACACAGCAAAGTGTACCCCTTATTAGACGCACACACACTGAATAAAAATTCACCGTGATGAAAATTTATCTGCACCACGACACCGTGATTTGCATAACATAACGACGACGGCGCAAATATGCGTAAACGGCGAAACAGGCTACACCGTAAGCACATTTCCGAGCTTTTTATCTCACAACCGTCAACGTAGGCTGTGCGAATTAACCCGCAGCGCATGAACCGTGTCGGCTGACACATGATTCACCAAAAGTTACATTTGTCCTCGAGAAATTTTCAATCAATAAAGTAAATCTTAATTAAGGAGATAAATCCTGGCAGGCTGGTCTAATGACATTGACCCTTAGTCTCGACCACGTATCTTCTAAAAGCAATTCACCGCAAAGAACTTTGACTGTTTTCACTCTATTGGACAGTTCCCTTCACTGCAGTTTGTTACATCTTCTGTGCGAAGTTCTGCAAAGTATAAATCTATACAACTGAAGATGTAGCATAAGCTTGCAAAGGCAGGGAGCTGGGCTAATTACGAAGCAATTAAGAAAGCTCCGACTGAGATGACCCGAGACCCCGAAGGCGTGCCCGAAATTAAGGAGAGCCTCACCGACAGTAATAATAAAAAAAACGTAGAAACAGTAGCGGGAACCACGATGGTTGTTATTTGACCGAAGCCACGACCGTTAAATAGCTTCATCGTGGTTAGTCCAGGCCATGCGTTTAAATTATTCACTGTCGCGTGCAACCCGAGGTATCGTGAAATTTAAAGAGTACTGGTAGCACGACATTCTTCTAACCTAATATAACGTATGCAAAGGTTAATTTAAAAAAAAAGATGCACAAAGCCTGAAAATAAGTGAGATTGATATCTCTTTTTCTTTTCTCTTACTCACAAACACATGCTCTTCATTCACGATGTCTAAGTTCCTGGAGAGTATTTTTTTTGTTCTTGACGTTGCTTCATTATTATGCGAAGCATTTCCTTGCGAGCCAAAGGGCACTTTCAGTGCTTCTAATCTATCTATCTATCTATCTATCTATCTATCTATCTATCTATCTATCTATCTATCTATCTATCTATCTATCTATCTATCTATCTATCTATCTATCTATCTATCTATCTATCTATCTATCTATCTATCTATCTATCTATCTATCTATCTATCTATCTATCTGGCCGCCTACGTCTGGGTGTCCTCGTGGTCGGCTCCTTAACATGGTAAAGACCGAAATTAGCATAGGAGGATATGACGGTATGACGAGCATGACTGTCGGGTCATGACATTAACAGCGTGACCATCTTGTCGTGTAGATCCGACGCATGTGGAAATCGGTTTCATACAAAGCAGCCAGCGAGTAAGCTGCCTGTGATGCATTTTTTGGCTGTGAGCCAAGTGTTACGAGATGCATAAGAGTGCGTGTAAATTGAGTAGATTGTGCGTATCTTGTGTTTACCAGCCACATCGAGAACAATGGCGCTTAAAGGGTACCTTATGGTCCAACGTAAGGTCAGCAGTCATATTAAAGCACATGCGTCAGTTATATCGCAAAGAAGTGCGCGCTACGGTGCGATGGTGTGCATATCATACTTAGCGTTTGTTAGCGTATTCCTCCGCGGGGTCCAGCACATATAGCTTGCTAAGTGACGCCAGTGCATGTGCAATGTTTATTTGTTATTCAAGCGGATAAAAAACAACGCGGCAACCACAATTTCCATTGCCCCAACTGACTTTTGAAATACTTTTTGTTCACCAACTGACTTGAAAAAGCAATATAATTCAGAATCAAAGACGTCTGAGCGAGTTGGTATGGTTCCATTTCATGTATATTGGTGGCGCAACAAAGACAGGTGTTCGCTCATCAAACCAACAGTGTCATATATATTCATGCACACACACACACACACACACACACACACACACACACATATATATATATATATATATATATATATATATATATATATATATATATATATATATATATATATATATATATATATATATATAATTGATTTGTCTGTGTCTATCAAAGAAACAGGCTTTTAGAAAAAGATTTCCTCCTTTTAATCACACACAAGATATATTTGCCCGTATGAAAGCGTACTGTTTCATTAAGTGCGCCCAATGGCCAAAGTGATTATAACGTTTTTCAGAACCATTGAAGAAAGTAATCCAAGGTGACAAAACTGTGAAGTTAGGTAAAGCACGTGCGGCCGTTTCACGCGTTAAACGCTACTCGGGATCTGCGGGAGAGAGGTAAATTGGTAGCGCGAAGCGTCGTGCTATAAATTATGCCTAATCTGAGGTGCCGTCACCGAAACGGACCAAGAAGCGAGCAACGACCGTTATTAAAGCCGGCGCTGGAGGCCCTAATTTAGAGCGCACCGCCTAGTCTTCCACGTGATATCTTCGTAGTTGAGACAGGCCGGACGGCAATTGAGGGGTCCGGTGGTGCCCTTAGTAAATCCTTTATTACCCCGACGCACCTGCAGGCTTCGTTGGACACGGGTGTCAAGGAAGGCTACCCTGTAACTTCATGAATGTCTCTTCAAAAATTCGCCAAGCCTGCGCGGGGCATGCAGCACAGCCACAGCAAAAGCGGAAATAGCAGCCTTTTCTAGAGAGACTCTATTGGGGCAACTAATACAAGTACAAATACAAGGTACCCACTACATCGTCGGTTTTGTGAAGTATATAGGGAAGCACCCACAATGTTATTTTTCTGCATTCTGCGGAGAACTATGGTACCCCCTACACATCTGGCATTATGTCCATTTTGAGTTCTGGTTGGTAATGGTGAAGGATGAAGGCTGAGCACTTTATAATGGGTCGGAAGAAGTCAGCGATCCCCTCGCTGCGCAATTCGAATTGTGTGACACCTGGTTATTATGTTACTCTTCTACGACCTTATAGTACATATTTTAACACGATTCCTTGCCCGACATGACACCTGCATAGGGTAGTTTTGCGATGGAGTTCGAAGTCCCGGCATGGCTCTGTGGTGAAATACTCGACTGCTACCCGTAGAGTGCGGGTTCAAATCCTATCCGATCCTAAAAACTTTTTTTCGATTTCGTTTTTCTTAATCTGCGGTGTAGCGGTTACGGACACCGGTGGTGGTGGACAACTACGGCGCTGAAATCGGCTGTTGTCATGACAGCTGTCGCTATATAATTTGCAGCTATTAAAGCGATATTTTAGTTGGTCAGAAAGCAATGTACTGTCACTCACAAAGTGGGAGTGAGCGTATTGACTGTGATACACATATATTGGAACGAACAGTATCGATGCCAGTAACGTTTCGAACCGTATAGTAAATGCTTCAAAATAGAGCCGGACCAACGTATTTGAAGAGATTAGTTCATTCGTGAATGAACATCTTTTTAGTGGTATCGCGGTTTATGTTTTGTAGAAAGACTCCTGCATAGGACTCCAACTACACAGTGACTTGAAAGTATACACTTGAAAAGTAACCCAGGAAGATCAAATATGTGCAAGGTAAAAGAAGCTGCTTAGGCAAAGAACAACCGTGACATTTTTCCTGTTTATCTTTTTTCCTGGTGTTTTAGCTTCTCGCGCGTTTCCTAGATTCCGGAGGTAAGCGCTGCGATACGACACAGTCACACGAGGCGTGCAGTAAGCAAAGAAATGGGGACGAATAAACAGAAACTCCGGGAGACGGAAAACCCCTCTGATGTCGCTACGCTCGTCGAGAGATGTAGACAGCTCGCCACACATGCCACAACGCTATACTAGCGGTTGTGTTCCCTGACATACATAGCTTCTTTTTTCTTGTTTTTCTTTTTGCTCACGTCGCGTGAGGCTTCCTGCTGCCTTGTGAAAATCTCCTCTTCGGTATTCCTCACTTTGTGTTCCATGGTCACTTCTTCAGTTGTTCCAATATCTTTTTATATAGCAAAGCCTTTCTTGAGAGGGAAAGTGGGGCTTCAGAAATTCTTATTTCTAAACATAAAATTCTGAATAAAGCAATATTGAAGTAATGTAGCTCACGAAAGCTATAATATAAAACATTCGGATAAAACGGTTCATTAGTTTTAAAGACACGTTCATTAGGGAGTCAATACGAACATAGGGACCTCTCGCTACCCCATCTATATACAATAGTGAGAGGTCCCCAGACGCATTACACCAGCCCTGGTAAATGTTTAACTGGTTACAAACACTGACAAATACTTAGCCAATAATGCCCAGTGGAGTTCGTGTGACTTACTGCTAGGTAATATCTGCTGCTTTAAACATGTGACAGAATAATGCGCGTGTAAAGCTCCAAGAATCGTTAGTTCGTTTACGCATTGTTAAGAGTGCCCAAAGTCAATAATATAATCAATAACACAAATGTACAAAGGGCTCAATCATGAAGGTCGCACCAAAAGAACACACACAGTACCAGCGCGAACTAACAACTGCCACAGCTCGACACTTAAAGCGCGCTGCTCAAACACAAAGGACGCACGAAAATAACGCACAAGTATACACAAGACGAGCGAGAACTGATTGCTGTCACGGTTGTTACTTCTTTATGTTTGAGCAGCAGGATCCTTTCGCAAACGCGTTCGCAGCAGCGGGCGAAGTGACCGTGGTGCGCTCTGTAACTTACACTTTGCAGTGAAAGCACATAACGTACAAACCGCCTCCATCACGAGATCAGCGCACGCGCACGGTCGACCATGCCCTC
The DNA here is from genome assembly GCA_030522465.1 of Rhipicephalus appendiculatus. Taxonomy (NCBI): domain Eukaryota; kingdom Metazoa; phylum Arthropoda; class Arachnida; order Ixodida; family Ixodidae; genus Rhipicephalus; species Rhipicephalus appendiculatus. Next base: position 47,061 of record JALIZH010012203.1, read on the forward strand.
TGGGGCAAAGTGCAGATTGTATGGGTAGGAGGCGCGCGAAAGTACCGCGAACGTACTGCCCGCCGCCATATTTGGTCCAGCGCGGCTGAAGCTGCGGCGGAGCAGTGTTGATTTTACGCAGAGTAACGCATGTTCTACACATTGCGTGCGCTTTTGCGGCCCCGAACGAAGCATACCGCTGTTGTTGAACTGACTAAGAAAGAAATAGCGGACAATTTCGATTGCCTACACGCGCGCGCACGCGTACTAACACGATAGAGAAATCCGAACTGCGCGGCATTTAGGTGCTTGGCAGTCGGCATTTATTAAATGCGAAGCATTTCTTAGCGAACTCCCGCGCCTTTGAAGAATCTATCTATCTATCTATCTATCTATCTATCTATCTATCTATCTATCTATCTATCTATCTATCTATCTATCTATCTATCTATCTATCTATCTATCTATCTATCTATCTATCTATCTATCTATCTATCTATCTATCTATCTATCTAGCTGCCCGCGACTTCGTGCTTTCCTGGCCGTTTCGTTAATGTGATCTGTACCAAAACTGGTATGGCATAACTTGACCTGTATGACGAATATAAATGGCAGGTCATAACATGAAAATCATAATATGCATGTGATGAACCGCACGATTTCCACGCCACCGCCTTCGTGCTCCTGCTGCCGCATCGTTAACTTTATATATACCACAATTAGTATGGCGTGACAAGAGTGCGTGACGAACACAAGTGACTGTTCTTAACGTGCAAATTATGACACGCATGTCATGTACAACATGGTTTATATGACGTGGTCTCGGTTTTGTCGCGGCCGTTTAATTAAAGTGGATGTATGGCCAAAATTGCTATGACGAGATATATGTGTATGACAAATGTAAATAACAGGTGGTAGTATAAAAAATTGAAGGACACTTTGTACATTCCAAAGTGCGTTCGGCGAAAGCGTGTGGCCATTCCACTGACTATGCCATGTCTTTTTTCTTTTACTCCCTCACTGGGATAACACACAAACCGGAATGTGTGCGTATTTTCTTTTTTAATTTTTTACCGCGAATCGCACCGAGACGTGAGAATAATCTTCCTCCGTTCGCATGCGTTCGTATTTTCTCGCGCTTTGCGCATCGTACAAACGCCATCCGCGTTCCAGCGCTTAAATTGACGGACCCTTTGTGAATTCCAAAGTGTGTTCCGCGAACACCTGTGTCCATTGAGACGGCGTCGGTCAGAATAATTTCCAAACGCTGGGCACAGCGACGCTACGCAAGCGAAGCGCGAGCACTGTACAGTCCGACGCGAGCGGCGTCCGTTTGCGCACCCCGGCGGCCACCTGGCTCCGTGCCACGGCTCCGACGGACGGACGGACACGGATGGACGGACGGACGGACACGCACGGACGGACGGACGGACGGACGCCGGAAGGACACCGGACGGACGTGAGCATGAGACATTAAAGGCTTTCGCCTTAAAATTACACCATCGCTCGCTAAAGGGAACCATGTGTAGATGCGAAGCAGCGGGCGCTAACGCTTACACTGGCGGCGGCGTTGACGCTGGCGCTCATCGCGGCGTTGCGCAGGAAAGAAATCTACGGGAGGCGCAATCACGCAGTGATGGACCAGTGTTTCCTACTGGAACATGCCAATCGCTGCTAATGGGCAGTGAGAGGCAGAAGACTCGGACTAGACACAGAGACCCGCAGTCCGCTTTTAGATGCGAAGCATCTTATGCTCGGGGCTATGTCCGTCCCTCCCGCGACCGTCCCGCGTCCCTCCCGCGTCCCTCCCGCATCCCTCCCGCGTCCGGCCACTTTCATAAAGTAGGGAAGCACCCATTATGCGAACCAAAACACCGTAGTAATATGAAGGCCGTCAACCACTACCACAGTTATCAGAGTCATGGCCAAGAGCACAGAGAGGCTGCCTAGCAATGGCTAGGCAGGTGGTGTCTGTCGCCCAGGTTGACCCCTTTCCTTGATCTTGCTTGCATGTGTTTGGAGGGGGGCTTAGTCCGTCCCTCCTTCCCGCATCCCGCGTCCCACACTACCACAGCGCATGCGCGTCCCCTCCCCCCCCCTCTCTCTCTCCTCTCCTACGCTCACCCCCTTTCTCTCCTCTAGGAATCCTCTACTCTACGGAGCGGCCCCCAGCGTCCCACACCCCCTCACAGCGCATGCGCGTCCCCTCCCACCTATCCTCTCCTACGCTCATCCCCTTTCTCTCCTCTAGGCATCCTCTACTCTACGGAGCGGCTCCGGCGTGTTCCCACATCCCCACAGCGCATGCGCGTCCTCTCCCCCTCTCGTCTTGGAATCCTCTACTCTACGGTGCGGCCCCCGCGTCCCACACCCCCACAGCTCATGCACGTCCCCTCCCCCCTCTCGTCCCCTCCCCCCTACGGTCCCCTCCCCCCACGTCCCCTCCCCCACGTCCCCTCCCCCCTACAGTCCCCCCCCCCCCGACGTCTCCTCTGGGCATCCTCTACGGAGGGGCGCGCACGACAGGTGGTGCGACAGCTGCATACTCCGCTGGGGGGCGCCACGGTAGTTCCGCGGTATAAAAAATTACACCATCTCCCGCTAAAGGGAACCATGTGTAGATGTGAAGCAGCGGGCGCTAACGCTTACACTGGCGGCGGCGTTGACGCTGGCGTTCATCGCAGCGTTGCGCAGGAGAGAAAACTGAGCAGGCGCAAAGCAGGCAGTGATGGAGCAGTGTTTTCTACTGAAACATGCCAATCGCTGCTAATGGGCAATGAGAGACAGAAGACTCCGACTGGACACAGAGACCCGCACTCCGCTTTTAGTTAACGCGCACGCTGCGAATTTTCATTGTTCAACAACGCACAGGAGAAATCTCCCACCGGCACCACCTTAGAGGTCAAGATCCATTGCCATATATACGGGATGGCCAGTGAACGGGTGTGCAGCGCGAGCAGTCGGTTTTTAGATGCGAAGCATCTTATGCTCGGGGCTATGTCCGTCCCTTCCGCGTCCCGCGTCCAGTGTCCCGCGTCCCGCGTCCGGCCACTTTCACGAAGTAGGGAAGCACCCACTATGCGAACCAGAACACTGTAGTACAATATAAGGCCGTCGACCACCACTACAGTCACCAGAACTCATGGCCTAGAGCACAGAGCGGCTGCTTAGCAATGGTTAGGCAGGTGGTGTGTGTCGCCCAGATTGACTCCATTCCTTGATCTTGTTTGGGTGGGGGGGCTTAGTCCATCCCTCCTTCCCGCACCACCACAGCGCATGCGCGTCTCGTCCCCCCCCCCTCTCTCCTCTCCTACGCTCACCCCATTTCTCTCCTCTAGGAATGCTCTACTCTACTGAGCGGCGCCCGCGTCCTGTACCCCGACAGCGCATGCGCTTCCCCTCCCCCCTCTCTCTCCTCTTCTACGCTCACCCGCTTTATCTACTCTAGGAATCGTCTACTCTATGGAGCGGCGCCCGCGTCCCACAGCGCATGCGCGCTCTCCTATACGCTAAGCCCCTTTCTCTGCTGTAGGAATCCTCTACTCCACGAAGCGGCGCCCGCGTCCGACATCCCCACAGCGCATGCGCATCCTCTCCCCCCTCTCTCCTACGCTCACCCGCTTTCTCTACTCTAGGAATCCTCTACTCTACGGAGTGGCTCCCGCGTCCCACACCCCCACAGTGCATGCGCGTCCCCGTTCTCTCCTCTAGGAATCCTCTACGGAGCGGCGCGCGACAGGTGTTCCGACAGCTGCATACTCCGCTGGGCGCACCACGCTAGTTCCGCGGTATAAAAATGACGGAGCGCGCCTCATTCTCTTTCCTGTGCAGCGCCCGGGCCGCTACCGCGAAACGAGAGCGGCGACGTTTCTCCCGCTCAAGCTAACCATCTCCCCGCTGCTTCGCATCCACACATAGTTCCCTTTAGCGGGAGATGGGGCAGTTTTTTCAACCAAGAAACTCGCTAGCAGACGCTGCCTGCGTCGGTGTCGCGAGGCGAGAGAGGGGGGAGCGTAGGAGAGGAGAGAGAGGGGGGTGACACGCATGCGCAGTGGGAGTGTGAACGCCGTGGGAAAGGATGCGTAGAGGAGAGAGGGAGAGCGAAGGAGAGGAGAGAGAGGGGGGACGCGCATGCGCAGGGGGAGTTAGACGCCGCGGGCAGCGATGGAGAGAGGGCGGAGTATAAGAGGGGAGAGAGGAAGGGAGGCGCATGCGCAGTGAGGGTGTGGTTGCAGCGGGGAGGGATGCCTAGAGGAGAGAGAGGGGGAGAGGAGGTTTTTTATTTTTATTTTTTTAACTGTTTGCGCATGCGCAGTAAGGGTGGGCACGCGGCACACCACCACCACCACCACCGGATTAAGCTTCGCCCTAAGATGCTTTACATCTAAAATGACGGAGCGCGCACGCCTCATTCTCTCTCCTGTGCAGCGCCGCGATGAGCGCCCGGACCGCTGCCATGAAACGAGGGCGGCGACGTTCCTCCTGCTCAAGCTAATTATCTGCTGCTTCGCATCCACACATGGTTCCCATTAGCGGGAGATGGGGAAGTTTTTTAGGAGCGAAGCTCCTTATGCCGTGGGTCGTGCGTCCCACGTTTGTAGTATGTAGCAGCCACCTGCGTGATGACGATGACGATCGCGGTGCCATACAACACATGGCATCGCGAGGGGCGAAGCTGCTTATGCTGTGGGGCGTGCGTCCCTTGTAGTTTGTAGTACGCAGTAGCAACCAGCGTGATGACGATGACGCTGCCGTCACAGCACACCACATGGAATGTGGTGTGCCGTGATGACGATGACGATCGCGATGCCATACAACACATGGCATCGCGATATGGTCTCACATGCGCATCGTTTGACCACATTTAACCAACCACCATCACGTCTTTCATGATGTACCTCAGGAGCTTCGCCCACTCATCATCATTCACTCCGCGGATATTCAGTGATTTTTTTTATCGTTCGGCAACGCACAGGAGAAATCTCCCACAACCAAAACCATGCAGGTCAAGATCCAGTGCCTATATATACGGGGTGGCCAGTGAACGGTTGTGCAGCACGAGCAGTTGGTTTTTCCAATCCAGAAACTCGCTAGCAGACGCTGCCTGCGTCGGCATTGCGAGGCGAGAGAGGGGGGAGTGTAGGAGAGGAGAGAGGGGGGAGGGGACGCGCATGCGCATTGGGGGGTGTAAACGCCGCGGGAGGGATGCCTAGAGGAGAGAGTCGGGGAGGGGACGCGCATGCACAGTGGGGGTGTGGTTGCCGCGGGGAGAGATGTCTAGAGGAGATAGATGGGGGGAGGGGACGCGTTGCGCAGTGAGGGTGGGGACGCCGCGGGGGTGGGATGCCTAGAGGAGAAAGAGGGGGGCCGCGTAGGAGAGGAGAGAGAGCGGCAGGGGACGCGCATGCACAATGGGGGGTGTAAACGACGCGGGAGGGATGCCTAGAGGAGAGAGGGGGGGAGCGTAGGAGAGAGAGAGGGGGAGGGGACGTGCTTGCGCAATGGGTGCGTAAACGCCGCGGGCGGGAGGGATCAACACCACCTGGAGAGATACCTAGATGAGAGAGAGGGGGAGTGTAGGAGAGGAGGTGCGTGGAAGGGTTTGCGTATGCGCAGTAATGGCGGTCAGGACGCACATCACCACCACCGGACGGGCGGACGGACGGACGCCGGGCGGACACTGGACGCACGGACACCGGACGGACGTGAGCATGAGACATTAAAGGCTCTCACCTTAATAAACGTCACTCATGCCACTAAGTGAAATTCCACTCACGCCCGTTTCACTCAAGCACCTTGCATCATTTTTACTCTGTATAGTACAAATTAAATAAACATTTCCTATCTTTATTTTACATAGGAAGCTCGCATTCGAGCATTAAATTAAAATGTCAACCCCGGAGGCGCAACACCTTGCCACCGTTTTACTTCCGATTCAAAGATTTCCAATATTCGTATGTAATCGATTGCAGAGCCGTTCGCGTGAGCTGAGCAATCTTGCCGGTTGTTTATTGTGACATGCAGCTAGCCTCACTTGCATAATTCGGCTCCATAGCCACGTCGTCGTCGACATTCAAGGACTGCTCTCACATAGATGGAAACGTAGTGCTATTATTGATCACCGACTTCTTTAATGCCGAAGGACTTCTGTTGCTTCTATGCTGACTCCGCGAGAGAACTGCCCTTATGTGTAAGAAAATCAAGACAAAAAAAAATTCACGGCATATCCACGGGGTGAATGATGATGAGTGGGGCGAAGACCACGTCCACCGCGGTGACACGCATCTGCAACGCAGCGAGCGCCCTCGCACCATCTATTGATCAATTCACGTACTGCGGCGTCGCAGCGCCATCTCGTATTTACATTCTTTAACTATGCTGCGCTAGCCCCATCTACTGATATCCCGTCACACTAGCCTTTACCATGTATCTCTATGGAGTGAGCGCCACTAACGCCATCTAGTGAGCACTTCAGAAACTAGACGTGGCTACCTACTACTACTACTACATACTACAGAGGAGGGACAGACCCACACCCTAAGGAGCTTCGCCCCTAAAAATAGTGTAGCCTGCACTGGACGCGGATTGCTTGAGAAACAGCGGAGCTGATAGGTGCCTGGGTAGTCCTGGCTGTTGGTGTTGTTTTATTGCGATAGCAGTTATATGGACAGTCTCGACGGGTTTTTGCCGTCGCCGTCATGTCGCGTATCAAGTCCAAATTGATAAGGTTCCCTAGCGCATCGCATGTCTTACCGCGGATAATAGCGCGCGAGCGGGGGCGTCGAACGCGGCTGAAGCGGAGATCGAACGAGCCGGCCCATCTCCGTCACTCCGAGGCGCATGCGATAAGATACCCCCCGCCTGTTGAACCGGACGTCGAATGCTCAAGCACAGAGGAAACGCCCCGCCCATCTTTCGCGAGCGTAAAAAGACGCGAGGGGCATCGCTGGCGCGCGCGTTATCTCGCTATCTCGGCAGCCGACAGCAGGTGGCTGGTATACCCTTGTACGCCCTCCGCTTTCAACGCGAACAGAATCTGCGAAGAGTGTCCCTGGAGCGGCCGTATTCTCTTAAACCAGCGTTTTGTAGAGTTGCGTGCGATCGGATCCCAAAGAGTTACTTCGTATAACATTTCAATTTGTTGCTATCGCATTCATTGCTTCACCCTTGCGGTGAAACTGTGACTTCTTTTATTTAACGCGCACGCTGCGAATTTTTATTGTTCGACAACGCACAGGAGAAGTCGCCCACCGGCACTACCTTGCAGGTCAAGATCCAGTGCCTATATACGGGGTGGCCAGTGAACGGCTGTGAAGCGTGAGCAGTCGGTTTTTTCAATCAAGAAACTCCCTAGCAGACGCTGCCTGCATCGGCGTTGCGAGGCGAGAGAGGGGGGAGCGTAGGAAAGGAGAGAGGGGGGGGAGGGGACGCAAATGCGCATCGGGGGTGTGAACGCCGCGGGAGGGATGCCTAGAGGAGAGAGAGGGGGGAGGGGACGCGCATGCGCAGTGGGGGGTGTGGTTGCCGCTGGGAGGGATGCCTAGAGGAGAGAGATGGGGGGAGGGGACGCGCATGCGCAGTGAGGGTGTGGACGCCGTGGAGAGGGATGCCTAGAGGAGAGAGGGGGGAGCGTAGGAGAGAGAGGGGGGAGGGGACGCGCATGCGCAATGGGTGTGTAAACGCCGCAGGCGGGAGGGATACCTAGAGGAGAGAGAGGGGGGAGCGTAGGAGAGGAGGTGCGTGGGGAGGGTTGCGAATGCGCAGTAAGAGTGGTGAGAACGCACACCACCAGCACCACCACCACCGGACGGACGGACACTGGATGGACGGACACCGGACGGACGCGAGCATGAGACCTTAAAGGCTTTCGCCTTAAACATCACGACTTGCATGTCGTGTACGGCATGACTTACTAATTACCACACTCATGGCGCGCTGGCGGCCGCTTCGCTAGCTTGATATTGCCACGCGCGTTTTGTATTATACTTGTGCTGTATTCGGTTTACGCCCACAAAGACTGTAAGCAATGCTCAGCGCAAACCGCGCCTCACTTTTCTAGAAGCTTCCCGATTATTGTAGATCGTTGTGTTAAGATTGCGCGCAAGACGCGAACACGCGAGCTTATTCCAGAGCTTTCGCGACAACCAGTGATAAGACTGGAATATTCGATGACACGCGTATAAATGCCGACGCGCTTCACCGTTTGCCAGTTGATCGACGGTCGACGCTCCGTTCGCCGCTATCAGTGCCAGTGCTTATTGCTGTAATCTGACTTTCCGTTTACCGGCCACAAGTTCGGCCTAATAAACAGTTTGATCTTGAACATACCGACTGCTGCTTGGGTCAACGTCACGACCACGTGACATCTGGTGGAGGTGCTTCACGGCCCATGTACCGAACGCCCCCCTCAAGCCGTGAACCCAGCCCACGTCGCGAAGAAGACACCGACACCATCAGTGACAGTCGGGCCAGCCGCAGGCTGAAAGGACTCCCCCGCAGCACGGACTCCTACCGGACAAGCCAAAGGCCACGGTGACGAAGACGACAGGGACAATGACAGCCGCTGTGTCCCCAGCAACGATCGTGATCCAGCCACCGAGAGAGCCACCGACTTTCCATGGATCGCCAAGTGAGGACCCCGAGACCTGGCTGGAGACGTACGAACGCGTCGCGACTATGAACAACTGGGACTCGGACGAAAAACTGCGACGCGCCTACTTCTACCTCGAAGACGCCGCGAGGACGTGGTTCGAGAACCGGGAGTCCATGCTTCGAACGTGGGACCTCTTTCGTGGCGCTTTCTTGGAGACGTTCGCGAGCGTCGTCCGAAGGGAAAGGGCCGCCGCCTTACTGGACACACGAGTGCAGCTCCCGAATGAGAGCGTCACGATCTTTACGGAGGAGATGACGCGGCTTTTCCGGCACACCGACGCTGACATGCCCGAGGAAAAAAAGGTTCGGTTCCTCATGAGAGGAGTAAAGGAAGAACTTTTCGCCGGACTTGTGCGCAACCCCCCGAAGACGGTCTCGGAATTCGTTTCGGAGGCCACTACCATCGAGAAAGCGCTGGAACTCCGCAACAGGCAATACAACCGCCGCCTGCCTACGACGAGCTACGCGGATGTTCAAGCGCTGAAAGCCGACGACCTACGCGAAACGATCCGAGCGATCGTTCGAGAGGAACTGCGCAAGCTCTTACCCTCGACCCAGCCTCAAGTGGACTCGATCGCCGACATTATTCGTGACGAAGTCCAGCAAGCGTTGGGAATTCCCGAACAAACGCAGCCCCAGCCGCAGGCCTTGAGTTACGCTGCTGCAGCCCGACGCTACGCACCCTCTCAACGCCCCCGTCAGGACGCCGCACAGCAGCATTACCGTCGCCAGACGCCACCACCACCACCATCGCCATCTCGCCCGCCTGCAGGCCAGCGGTACACGCCGAGGAAGACCGACATCTGGCGAGCCCCCCGACCACCGTCCACTCTGCTACCATTGCGGAGAAGCCGGCCACACGTACCGCCGATGCCAGTACCGACAGATGGGGCTACGCGGATTCGCCGTCAACGCGCCGCGTCCGCAGCCAGGAGAACGGCCTCGCGACATCGACGACTACCTCTCCGGCACACAGTGGCAAGAACGACGACCTTCCCGCTCGCCGTCACCCGGCCGCTACATGTCACCGCACCGCCGGCAGTACACTGGCCCAAACCGGGGCCGGTCGCCTAGCCCGTATCCGGGAAACTAAGGGCAGCAACCGATGGAGGTGCGGTTGCTGTACGACGAAATGCCGAAGATCCTCCGCGGCCGCCGACGACGACAACGCGAGGAAACCAGAACATGACGCCAAGCAGACGAAGCCCTGCCGACGAAACGTCGCGGACCGACGAAGACGTGACGATGCAACAAGGAAGCAGCGCAACAAATCGACGTAGCCGTGATCCGACGCCGCGACCCAACCGCAACGGACGACGACGAACCAGCGACCTCGACGTAATATTCGACGGTCACAACGTCACCGCTCTCGTCGACACTGGAGCCGACTATTCCGTCGTCAGTGGGCCTTTCGCGACGAAGCTGAAGAAAGTGAAGACTGCTTGGCAAGGCCCTGAAATCCGTACCGCTGGGGGTCATCTAATAACGCCAGCCGGTGTTTGCACAGCAAGAGTCACCATCAATAACCGGACCTATCCAGCCAGCTTTCTAATCCTACAGCACTGCTCCAGGGAAGTAATACTTGGGATGGACTTCCTAAGTAAACACGGCGCCGTCATCGACCTAAGGTCTCAGTCGATAACACTAACCTCAGAAAAAGCGCTGCCTACCCAGACGACGCCATGGAGCCATGCATTGAACGTGATAGAAGAGCACGTCACCGTTCCGCCTCTCTCCAGCGTCATCATTTCCGTCGGCACTGAAAAACCGGCAGACTTCGAAGGCGTCATCGAGGGTGATCAACACCTGCTTGTAAACCGTCAGATTTGCGTCGCACGAGGCATCGCCGAGTTGCGTGAAGGGAAAGCAACAGTGATGCTTACGAACTTCAGCAACGAATACAAGCACGTGAGCAAAGGCACGACGGTCGCCTACATCGAAGACATCGTGGAAACCAGCGACGCCTTCGCCCTCGCCGAGTTTACCGAACACGCTACGACGAACCAAGCTCGTCAACTAACTTTCGACATCAATCCGAGCCTTCCGACGCATAAACAAGAACAGCTCAAAACCCTGCTCCTGCAATACAAGGATTGCTTTTCGTCGTCGTCCAGAGTTCGACAGACCCCAGTCGCACAACACCGCATCATAACAGAGGAAAGTTCCAGGCCACTACGTCAGAGCCCGTACAGAGTTTCAACGCGGGAACGCGAGGCAATAAAGAAACAAGTCGACGAAATGCTACGCGACGACATCATCCAGCCTTCAAAGAGTCCGTGGGCGTCACCCGTGGTGTTAGTGAAGAAAAAGGACGGAACCCTACGCTTCTGCGTCGATTATCGCCGCCTGAACAAAATAACGAAGAAGGACGTGTACCCTCTCCCACGGATAGACGACACCCTCGATCGACTCCACAATGCGAGGTACTTTTCGTCGATGGACCTCAAGACCGGCTATTGGCAAATTGAAGTCGACGAGAGAGACCGAGAAAAGACCGCGTTTATAACACCAGACGGCCTCTTCGAGTTCAAGGTCATGCCCTTTGGTCTCTGCTCGGCACCCGCGACTTTCCAACGGGTTATGGACACCGTACTGGCAGGATTGAAGTGGCAGACTTGCCTCGTGTACCTGGACGACGTCATTGTGTTTGCTTCAAACTTCGACGAACACCTCCGGCGACTTAACGCAGTACTTCAAGCAATCAAGACCTCCGGCCTCACTTTGAAGCCTGAAAAGTGCCGCTTCGCATACGAGGAGCTCTTGTTCTTGGGTCACGTGATCAGCAAGTCCGGAGTACGCCCCGATCCACAAAAGACAGCCGCCATCGCTACATTCCCGCCACCCGCCGACAAGAAGGCCGTCCGTCGATTTCTCGGCCTGTGCGCCTATTACAGGCGGTTCGTCAAAAATTTTGCCCGCATCGCCGAGCCACTCACTAACCTTACCAGAACCGACGTCGAGTTCAAGTGGGAAACACCGCAAGAGGAAGCATTTCAAGAACTAAAACGACGCCTGCAAATGCCTCCGTTACTTGCGCATTTCGACGAACACGGCGAAACAGAAGTGCACACCGACGCAAGCAGCGTGGGACTCGGCGCCGTCCTTGTGCAGAAGACGGACGGACTGGAAAGGGTTATCAGTTATGCTAGCCGGTCGCTATCCAAGGCAGAGGCCAACTATTCAACAACAGAAAAAGAGTGCCTCGCCATCATCTGGGCTACGTCGAAGTTTCGCCCCTACCTCTACGGTAGGCCCTTCAAAGTTGTGAGCGACCACCACGCCTTGTGTTGGCTAGCTAACTTGAAAGACCCTTCAGGTCGTCTCGCAAGATGGAGTCTCAGACTTCAAGAATTCGACGTTACCGTCGTTTACAAGTCCGGACGAAAGCATTCTGACGCCGACTGCTTGTCTCGCGCCCCCGTCGACCCGCCGCCACAGGACGACCTTAATGATGACTGCTTCTTGGGAACCATAAGCGCCGATGACTTCGCCGAACGACAGCGAGCCGATCCGGAACTCAAGGGCCTTATAGAATACCTCGAGGGCAAGGCCACCATGGCTCCAAAGGTATTCAGACGAGGACTGGAGTCGTTTTTCTTGCGCAACGGCATTCTCCTAAAGAAAAACTTCTCGCCACTCCGGGCCGACTCCCTCCTCGTAGTACCTTCAGCGTTACGTCCCGAAGTTCTGGACGCTCTGCATGACGACCCGACGGCTGGACACCTTGGATTTTCCCGTACTCTCGCGAGGATACAACAAAAGTACTACTGGCCTCGCCTCGCTGCCGACGTCACCCACTACGTGAAGACCTGTCGAGATTGTCAACGACGGAAGACACCACCCACTAGGCCAGCCGGACTTCTGCAACCCATCGAGCCACCTCGCCGACCGTTCCAGCAAATCGGCATGGACTTACTGGGGCCGTTCCCGACGTCGAATTCCGGAAACAAATGGATCGTCGTAGCAACGGACTACCTCACCCGCTACGCCGAGACAAAGGCGCTGCCCAAGGGCAGTGCAGCCGAGGTAGCAAAGTTCTTCGTCGAGAACATCGTACTGCGTCATGGCGCCCCAGAGGTCCTCATTACCGACAGAGGTACGGCCTTTACAGCGGACCTAACGCAGGTGATCCTGAGATACAGCCAAACAAGTCACCGCCGAACCACCGCCTACCACCCGCAGACCAATGGCCTCACCGAGCGTCTAAATAAGACCATCGCCGATATGCTGGCCATGTACGTCGACGTCGAGCACAAGACGTGGGATGCCATCCTTCCGTATGTAACCTTTGCATACAACACGGCGGTACAAGAAACGACGCAAATGACGCCGTATGGATTGGTCTACGGAAGGACCCCGGCAACGACGCTCGACGCCATGTTGCCCAATGTCTCCGACGAGGAAAACGTCGACGTCACCGTGTACCTTCAGCGCGCCGAAGAAGCCAGACAACTCGCCCGTCTGCGCATCCAGAGCCAGCAAAAGACCGACAGCCGTCGCTACAACCTTCGAAGACGCCACATGGAATACCAACCCGGTGACCGTGTATGGGTCTGGACGCCAGTTCGCCGACGGGGGACTTAGCGAGAAGCTTCTTCGACGATACTTCGGACCCTACAGGGTACTTCGACGTCTCGGCGCACTCGACTACGAGGTTGTCCCTGACGGCATTACGAACTCTCCAGCGGCGCCGTGCGCGACCTGAAGTCGTCCACGTCGTGCGCCTCAAGCCCTATTACGCGCGTTAGTGAACCTGAAGACTGCAATTTTTGCTTTATTATTGTACTTTCGTGCTTGTGCTTATTGTACTTTCTTGCTTTATTATTGTTATTTATTGTTGCATGAACCCCCCCCTCCCCCCCCGTGTTCTGTTTTAAGCATCGGGACGATGCTTTTTCAGAGGGGGGCATTGCCACGCGCGTTTTGTATTATACTTGTGCTGTATTCGGTTTACGCCCACAAAGACTGTAAGCAATGCTCAGCGCAAACCGCGCCTCACTTTTCTAGAAGCTTCCCGATTATTGTAGATCGTTGTGTTAAGATTGCGCGCAAGACGCGAACACGCGAGCTTATTCCAGAGCTTTCGCGACAACCAGTGATAAGACTGGAATATTCGATGACACGCGTATAAATGCCGACGCGCTTCACCGTTTGCCAGTTGATCGACGGTCGACGCTCCGTTCGCCGCTATCAGTGCCAGTGCTTATTGCTGTAATCTGACTTTCCGTTTACCGGCCACAAGTTCGGCCTAATAAACAGTTTGATCTTGAACATACCGACTGCTGCTTGGGTCAACGTCACGACCACGTGACAATATACACCAAAACTGATATTGGATGACGTGACTGTATGACGAACATTAATAACAGGTGTAAACATGAAAATCATGTTGTATATGAAATTGACATCAGGATTTTCATGTTTCCACGTTTCATTCATGTTCATCACACATTCACCTCAAAAAATACCAACCACGGTGAATATCTAGCTAGCCACCCGGCCTTGAGCCCTCCATGAGCGCGGCATGTAAATCATGCTGTACGTGAAAAGCATGTCACGATTTTCATATTACCACCTGTCATTCATATTCATGATACAGATATATCCCGCCGCAGAAATTTTGGCATATATATATATATATATATATATATATATATATATATATATATATATATATATATATATATATCTATATTATCAAACGGCCGCGGGCGCGCCGAGACGCTAGCGAGGCGAGTGAGCTGGACCCTTTATGTGGCGAAGCCCGCCGAGAGCGCGCGGCGGCGAAGAGAAAACGAACGCGGTACTTTCCCCGTTTCAGTGACTTTAGCAACGAGCGGGGCGACGGCCTTTAAAGCGTGCCCTTCGCGGCAAGTCACTACTGATAAAGAGAACACGCTGAAGTGCCACCCAGCTCCGAGTACTGCCTGCTGTCAATAGTGTATATAAATAGCTCGTGGTGAGTACGCTGAAGAGCGTACGCATTGTGGCCGAGTCGTTTAGCGCCACGCGCTGCCTACCGAGGCGTCGTTGATTCGATTTCCGGCGGTGGAACGTTTTTTCTAATTTTTTTTTTGTTTTTGTGATCTGTGAGTCTGCATTTAACAACGTCATATCCGTAAGGGAAAAAAGCCGGCAGATCCCACGCACTGTGGGAATCGATGTAATGCGAAGCAGCCAGGAAGGAGCAAATCATGCTTTACATAATTTGCATGTCATGTTTTACATGTTGCGTCCTGTCATTTGTGTTCGTCATACGCGTACAGTCACGTCGCGATATACCAATTTTGGTGTATGTCAAGCTTGCGAACTGGACGCAAGCGCACCATAAGCGTGGCATGTAATTGGCATTGTAGATGACATGCATGCCAAGATTTTCATGTTACCACCCGCCACTAATGTTCGTTATACAGTCATGTCACTCAATATCAAATTTGGTGTATATCAAGCTAACGAAACGGCCGCGAGCGCGCCATGAGCGTGGAATGCAAGTCATGTCGCTCATGACATGTCATGATTTCCATATTACCACATGTCATTTATGTTCGCCCTACAGTCATGTCACTCAATACCAAATTTGGTGTATCTCAAGCTAACGAAACGGCCGTGAGCGCGCCATGAGCGTGGCATGTAAATCATACTTTTCATGACAAGTTAGTCATGATTTTCGTGATATGACCAGTCATTCATGTTCGTCATACAGTCATGTTATGCCATACCAAATTAGGTATCAATCCCATTAACGATACGGCCAGCAGAGCACAAAGTGGTAGGCGGCTAGATAGATAGCTAGATAGATAGCTAGATAGATAGATATATACGCTCAAAGTCGCCGAAGTTCGCTAATAAATGCTTGGCATTTAATACGTCAGTGAACTATTGGTGGACTCCGGCATAAAAGTCTTTCGTGTTAAAAAAAAAACAAGAAAAAGTTTCGTCACCACACATCGAACTTCTCGATGCGCGATAATACGTGCTGGGCGTTTTGCCCGTTGGGACATCGACGCAGGTGTACGAGGCTCCACAAACGCGGCCTTTTATCTCTGACGCAATCTCTCTCGCATGATGCTCCTGGTTTGCGAGGCGGTGTCGCCGTCTGTCAGCATATAAGTGAAGTACTGCGTTATAGCACTAGCGAACGGCGATAGACGCCGAATCGGCGACCGCGCAGTTAAAGCGCCTCGAATTCAGCGACGAACGCTGGCCGCGCTAGCATCGAGGAGTCGCCGTAGACGCAGTTACGATCTTTCCCTTTCTCTTCCTGTTAGCTTATGACGGCTCTTTGCCGGAGTAGTGTAGCTTCACCATGCACAAGCGGTTTTTATGCGCCGCCTACTGCTTCGAGTGCTATAGCACCGACTAATACAATTGGTGCAATAAGCACCGCAGAAAGGCAACCATGTCGACAGGCGAATACCGTGCCTCGGTGGAGCGATACAGTGGCGAGTGGGATGTCGAACGCCTTCGCGCGTTTGCAGCTCAAACTACAAACCTCTTATTCGCGTCTTGCTGAAGCGCAGTGTGGTAGTGTAGTCATGAGCACCGGCGCAGGTTACCCTATTACTCGGGAGCGCACACCATGCCATTTCTCTGCTCAATTGACGATGCTTTCAAGGAGTGGATATCATGTACCAGTGCTTATTATGTTCATGTTGACGCCATTTTTTTCGTGGGATTCACCATATGCTGTGTCCAGGTATATGTTTAAAAACTTCAAGCTACCACGGCGATTAATTCATGGTCATGGGCATTAGTCGTCGCGATGTAGATGTGCCACTAGGTGTCAACGTAGGTGCATCCCCATCAAACAGTGCCATAGCTGACAAAAACACCAGCGGACATTGAGAAGATCTCATACATCAATGCACAACAAAGTAACAAGCACTTCTGTGAAGACACGTTTAAGTTTCGTGTTATACCGATTCCTATAACGGAAGGATCAGCCATGTGTTTTCTTTTCTGCTTGTTAGGAAGAGCTCGATCTCTCCACCATTGTCCATATAAAGGCCGAGTTATCAAGGCTTTGTGCCTTGGTAGTGCCAAACCCGGAATATTTACGGCGATTAGTAAGCCACAATCGGAGAATAACCTTATGCTAAGGTCATTCTTCACATGTGCGTAGCAAGTAGGCCAGATGAGCTAGTCTTTAATCAGTTTACCGTCGCTGTTTGTAATAATTGTACGATGTTCAATGGCAGCGACAAAAAAAAATTAGAGCCGGTTTCAGCCATTACCGGGCAGCCTGAATGTGCCGCTTTCTTAAATGCTCCCACTTCCGCACTCATGACTTACTGAATACGTCCTGCATGTCACAAATCAACGTCTGATGTTGCAATAGCTGACCTTTCATGCTAACTTCTAGGCGGAGGTCTGAAGAAATAGCGAGGCTTGAATTGATGAAATTTTTGGTAGGCAAGGCAATGGCGCAAAACAATTTCCTCGTGTCCAACTTGTACACCCACTTGGGGGGGCAAAGTTTTTGTTCTGAATTGAAATGTACCTAGGATTTGAAAACATTCATAATAATGCAAATATGACGGCTAGGTTGCCAAGTTAAAATCGCTTTGTGGCTATGTAGAACGAAAACATTATTCTATTTTTGATAACATTAATTAGTAAGCGATTTCTCAGAAAATGCCGGAAGTTCGTTCTAAATCGTGAAAAGCATGGCTCAGTGAAGCACGGGCCAGTCACCACTTACTGGGTAACCTACTTCTCTGTTGAGCTGGGTGGCCTTCTTTGTTTTAGGGGCGAAGCTCCTCAGGGTGTGGGTCGTTCCCTCCTCCGTACATAGTATGTAGCCACCTCTAGTTTATGAATTGCTCAATAGATGGCGTTAGTGGTTTTTTGTATACGTTGATGATTAAAGATGATAGATGGTGCTGTTATAATAAGAAAAAGGGGCTCGCTCTTGGCGCGCTTTCTCTTTCGCTCGGAGTCGCGAAACCAGGGCAGCCGGTATCTGCGGAGCATGCGGCGGCTCCGGTACTCACGGCGGCACAACTCATAGCAAGGACGCGTGGCTTTCACAACTCACAGCAGCGTCCTGTGGCGATGCATGCGGAGGCGAGGCGTTGCGTCGAGCACTGGTGTGGACTTCGGCGTCTGAGTAGGTGGCATCGTCTTCCTCTGTTGTGGAACGCGAACTGGCGTTGTCGCTGAGGCTGGGAGCGCCCGGAACATAAGTCGGTGACGCTCGTGCCCAGCTCACGATCGAACACCCAGGATCATGCAAAGACGTGACACGTGTTGTCACGTCTTTGCATGATCGAGTGGGCAATTCACGGTTACCCGAATGATCCCTCCGAGCTTCGCCCACTCACCATCATTTCACTTCGTGGATATGCTGTGATTTTTTTTCTTTCGTTTTCTCTTCCCTTTATTGTTCCTTTCTTTTTCTCTCTTCTCTATGTTTTTTTTGTTTGTCTCGATTTATTCCTATTTCTTTCTTTCTCTCTGTATGTTTCTTTATATTGCCTTATGTTTCTCTCTTCCTCACTTTTCGATCCGTGTCTCACTCTGTCTATGCTCGCTTGCTTCCAGTTTCTTTTTATCTTTGTTTCAGTGTATCTATTTGTTTCTTTGTCTTTCCTTGATTCTCTTTTTTTTTAATTTCTTTCTTTCTTCATTCCTTTCTCTCTATGTCTTGCCTTTCTGATACTTCATATGCTAAGCTTTACTCTGTCGCATCCCCCCTTCCCCTTCTCATCACGCTCGCATCTGCACTCCTCATCCTCACCTCCCTTTTCTACCTACTTGCTATACGATACTTTGCAAGGCTATGCTATGTTCTGTCAGCGTGCCTGGATAGCCGAGTGGTTGAGACGCTCGCCTTCGGATTGTGGGTACGCGGGCTCAAATCCCGCCACCTCGTGAGGCACTTGTTTTTCGCAAAGCTTTTCTGTCTTTCTATTTCTTTAGATAAACAAGGGGATGAACAGGAAGGAGATGATGAAGAGAGTGCGCGTAGGTTTATGAAAATGAAAATGTTGTGTGATGACATTTTACGCCGTACTAGAACAGCTTCGGTGTTAAAAAGAACGTATCAACTTAAGGCGGCGAAGTGTGACACTTGTTTGATCGTTTGTGAATGTCAACGCGGAATACTACAGCCATGTGCAAGGAAAGTTAACTTATAGTGATGCTCATAAACTGTGAAGTGTTTGCTCATCTTAAAATTGAGGTTCTCATTTCTTAACGCTTCTGATAAAGTTCGCGTGTGGCTCAGGGATGGATTGTGAACGGTCAAAATGTGCGGGTCAGCACAGTTTGCTTAAAGCGCGACGAATAGATGTCATATGTAATTAGCCTAACTGCGGCGTGTTTGATACATAACACTCTGGCAAAGTAACTGCTGGCAATCCGTGTAAGGTTAAATCCGTCTTCAGCAAACACTCCTCATTCTGCCTTCTTCTTGGGGATTATTATTTCATATTCTTAACAACATTGCCTCGGATACACTTTATTATGGTTGTAATTTTGACAACGAAACACTTACTTGATTAATTGAACGAGGGACCAAGAGTTTAATAGTGCAAAGCAGTGTTTCTGTGCTCAGGAAATTCATACTAACTATGCACAACATACGCATTGTATTCTGCGAACCACAGCGTTTTATACTTTTAATTTTGAATGTGTGTGGAATCAAAGCACTCATATGTGAGTTGAGCGCATAGTTGCGTAGAACCATCTTGCTAAATTCCCATATAACACTTTAAAACGATGTGTTTTAGTGTTTCTGAGCGCTTGCAGTGTTCGTAAGGTGTTTCTGTCTTAAACAGAAGTATGCGTGTTTGGGGGGAGAAGGGAGGAGGAATTGACTATTTTTTAATGTATGCACGCAATCGAAGCCCGTATTTTGTGATTTTGAAGCTCTTCAACTAGTAAGCTTTGTGTAGCAATTTATGTTTGACTCTGGGCTTTCCTCAAGAGGCTTCTCTTCGTTCCAGTTATTTAGGCACCAGCCGCGTTTTTACCTTTACTCTCAAGAGGCTGTTAAGAATCGCCGAGGCCAAAACAGCCGCCACTTGAAGGAAGAAGACGAAAGAACAATTCCAGTTGGTGTACCATAAAAAAAATGCTCCTTTAACTGAAACACAAAATGCGAGCAACTTTATTCTAACCGATGTCTTCGTTTAGCCCAAATGAAGAAAAGTGACTCTCGGTTTGAGAACGTAGCCATTATTTTAACTCGGCTATCGCAAAGAAGCGTACCCAGCAATCAGATGAGACAAAGGAGCTTCAACTTGCGAGACCGCGAGCTTTAACAGTGCTTTCGCGGGACCTGCTGACTTTTTCACCAAATACAATTAAATGAAACACAAAACAAGGAACCGAGACAGGGTTCACATGTCTGTTTTCTCTCTCCTTTCATCGTTTTGGATCTCGTTTCAAGCGCTCTTTGAAAGATGACACTCTACCGTTTTTTCAAGTTTACGACAGCTAATGACCCCCGGCAACACTTACGAAACTCGCACTCCAACTGGTGAACATTATCCACTTGAGGTTACTGTTAGAGAAGAATTGGCAATGAAATTAATTTTAGGGGATAGCAGTTGGAGTGTGCGGAACCCGCAATGAACGGAGTTACATCTGTAGTAGTACACACGTGTCCACTGATAAAGCTAAGTTATGTCGATGAACTTTGAGCAGCGCGCTGCTAGTTTTGAGCTACCTGCCATTATTCGCGAGACATTCCAACTTGTAGCAATCCTTTCATTGCTTCGCCCTAGCGGCGCAACTGTGGATTGTTAACCAGTCTCTTGTTTCGGGGGCCGAAACGTCAATACATTTTTCTCTTGCGGTCGGCGTTCACGTCTCTTTATTCAGCTGTGACTCTTTTATGTGTTTGTTGACGCCATCTTTGCGTGGGGTTCACGATATGCTGTGTCCAGGTATATGTTAACAACTTCAGCTACCACAGCGGGTAAATCATGACGATGGGCATTAGTCGTCGGTATGGAGATGTATCACTATAGGGGTCAACGTGCGTGCATCCACTTTAAATGGTGCTATAGTTGCCTAACACCAATACACAATGTACATGCTCTCATATATCAATGACAGAGCGATCAGTCAGGTTTTTTTTTGTAATTCGTTAGTGTGCATTTAACTAACGTCATATCCGTGACGGAAATGTGTTGGTGAAGTCTTGGTGGACCCAAACATAAAGCACCTTTGTGTTAACAAAAAGATAGAACTGCATTTAACTGCTTGAAATGCACTCTACCGCTTACTCTCACACAAGCTCTTCATGCACATCCCTGTGAAACTTCTGGCGACCCCATTTCCTCTGTGCCCGTATATTTCCGTCTGTAACGAGAAATCCCGATGTCCAGACAGCCCAGACTAGACCGACTGCTAAATAATTCTCCTGCTATTTGGCCGGGTGCTCCCGGAATCAGACGCGTAATTGCCTCCTGGTCATCTCATTCAGACCATTGAGCGGCGACTGCGTGGCTCCTCACGTGTGTAGCTGAAGTGCATAGGAGTCTCTAAAAAATGCGCATTTGCAGATGCTCCGTGGGGCTTGGCTTCATCACGAGTATATTGCCTGCGGAGGTAGCGCTGAAATGAAGGGCTAATTCCATGTAGTATGTACTTTATTGCGTTAATTGGCTTTTGGGAAGCGTTCGTAATATATGACAACGCAAAAGATTGGAGGAGCCGAGCGTAATTTCCGATTGTTCAATGAGACAAAAGGATGGAAACTACGGCGCCGAGTTGAGAGTGTTCACAAATGGACGCCGCGTTGCCTCCAATGAACTTAAATTGGCAAGCCTGCTATTGGCAGTTCAAAAGCATTCTCTTCTTCCTGAGGTTATGTGGAGAGTTTGATATCATCCAGAGTATCAGACAGTGAGTGGGTGTAATTCACGTCGCCAAGATGAGCTTTTGAAGTGTGGGGACGGTGCGTGATATCTTTGGAACGGGGAGAGAGTGAATTCAATGGGAATACTCGTTAGCCAATCCGGTCCCTGACAGGTGGATGATCAGCGAATCTGCACTCTCAATAAGGTTTCGCGAACCTGCGTCGTTGCTACACTTACTTGGAGCGAGAGAGACGCAAAGACGAAAGTGCAGCAGCTGCGGCACTAGCGTTCGAGATGGCCGAGAGCCAAGAACATGCGCCTCTAGCCATGCGGTCCTTTTTTTTCTTTTTCCTTTTCTTTGAGGTCTGACCGGACGCGCCTTGCGCTGCACTAATGGTTACGTTGTACCCTCCTTGCCACGTAACGCGCAAGGGGGGATTTTCGCTCGTTGCTCTTCGGCAGTCCAGACCGTAGCGGCGGCACAGAGGTTGCTTACACCTCGCGCAGTGCGAGATGCAGCAGACCCTCCTTTCCCACACTCGCTCCTTCCGAGAGGAGCGGGATTTCTGCTCATCTAGTTGCATTGCCCTAACCATATAGTTTAGCAGTAAAATGATTTCCTTCGGGAAAAAATCCTATACGTTTGAAACTACCAAGCGCTTCAGCATGCAGATACATATTGTAAAGCGTGCACCACCACAAGTACACTCACATTGTGGCAAAGCAAAGCCAACATCTTGTACAGAAGAGTACTTACTTCACATTTCCCGTCCCCACTCCCACGATCAACTTGTGAATATTTTGGACCGCTGCTTTTACGCGGATACTACCAGCAGCCTGTTGCATTAGTAGCAAACTAGAAATATGGCTAGCCACTTCTCGTGACAGATACTCTTGGCTCAATAAACACTAATGTCGCCAAGCTTGGACCCGTATTGCCTTTGTGTAAGTTAGTTCTTGATGAATGAGGGCTAGTCTTGGCTAAATGTTAACTGCTGGCTAATGTCAAGCGATGTAGGCTATCGGCTGCTATGAGAACATGATTGCCTTCATTACATCTAAATAAAGTGATGTCCGCAAAAATAAATCAACAATCCTTAGCTGCTTCTACCTAAACATTTTTTTTAATGCACAACTTCTAGAACTTATGTATTTAAGTTTGATGCAGATGGAACATTTTGACGAGAAAAGTGAAAGTTCTAACATGTTACTAGATTATAAATATTGCGAACTCTCGGTGTTCTGGTTCGGCGCAGCTACTGTTTCTATGCCAACATTCCGTTGAACTCAAATACAGTTTTAATGGCAAACACGATTATGTATATCGTACAACCAGATGATTGCTTGCGGTGCTGCTCTTTTTGTGATCACGTTCATCAGTATCTGCTTGGTTTCTTTAAATATGTGATTTCATATAAGCGCAGCCTTTACCATGTTCTTACCGGTGTAACCCACTGCTAGACCAGAATACCTGTTACATGAGCTTATTCAAAACGTTTCTCCAAAAAATTGGTAATTTGCCCTCCATGAAGAGAACTGAAAGACCGTCATACCTATTCTCAAGAAAAAAAATAAAAGAATAAACACAATCTTTTTAAACTAACCATTACGAACTGTAAGCCGAAAGGCTAGAGATGAACCAGCATCTTTGAAACACACAAAAAAACTACAAACTCAAGCAAAGAGACAGAGACAAATGCCCTAGTGAAATGCTGATGATGTTAGCCTGGCTATTCGCCTGACAAGCTACTCCAGGCTCCTGGTCATGATTATGATATACACACTGATAAACACATAACAACACATGCAGCGACAAACACGCAGGTCACACTGTTTGCAAAGTTTCGTTGAGGCGGGTGGCCCGCAAAGTAGTCAACAGCGCCTTCGTGGCGAATAACGCAAAGGTGGGGCTTTGCCATGGGCCAAAAATACACCGCTGTTCTAAACTCGAGTCCCTCTGAAGGTGTAATGCCGCCTTCAGACAGTGTCTCTGTGATGCCTATCGCCTGCAGTCGCTGAGTACACGTTGCAGCTCTTCTTGAGAGTTACATTGAATGCACATTGGCGAGTCAGACGCTAGAATCTTGCTCTTGAAGTAGTTCTTTTAGGCAAGGTTCAGTGTCATGTGGTGTAGACATGTTTGATCTTAGTCTTCTGTATTAAGGTCTCGCGGCATGAAGAATTCACACAGTTGATCAATTCCGAACTAGGTGTTTTGCATCTGTCCAGAGGAATCGCTGAAAGCGCCAAGCGTGCGCCAATGCAAGTGTCGCCGCCTCTTTTCTCGAGCAAGGTATCTCGACTATTTCTCTTGAGGCGTCGTGTACATATTTGACACATGATCAGCCTCGGCGTTGCCTTGTGTCCTCCAGAGGCTGGTATCCATTGCAGTGAAATGGTGTAATCCAGTTCGCAGGCTTTGTTGCATAGGCATTTGATGTTCCATTACGACTTGATCCTGGCGTGCGTGCGGACTTCAGGGGCTTGCAGGGCTGCTCTTGAGCCGGTAAAGATTACCGAAGCCTCAGCTGTCTGGTCCACCTTGTTTGTTAATTAAAAGCAGCCCGCAGCGTTGCTAGTTCAGCGACTGTAGAAGTACGGCGGCTGATAGTAGCAGAAATGTTGACGAAATCCCACGCCAATAGCAGACAATATAGGTGTAACAGGGCCGTCAGTTAAACACGAGCTGGGAACGTTACTTAGCTCCTCTTGTGCGGCCCATTTACCTCTCATTTTCGTTTTGCGCGCACGATACCTTTTTCAGCAGATGGATAGCCTTAAAACGCAAGCAATTAAAAAAATTTCTTGCTTGCCTGATCGTTAAAAAGGAGCACTCTACACTTGTAACCTGATTTTCAGCAAGAACCACAAATACCTGAAACATTATATGTGTAGCCAGAATGCACGTCAGAATGTGCGCTACATATATGCGTCTAAATCGCCAAATCTCGCTTACTTTTTCCTATCAGTCGCGTTTATCTAGGTCGATATGCCTGACTATGTACTTATGTCTTCCAAGCTCGCGTTCAGATTGAGATGCGTTTTAATTCCAAATGTACCTTTTGATGTAGCAACTATTTCATTGCTATTGATATCATTTCAGCACTTGCTACGTAACCATGGCTATATCACACCATTTCACTCCACATTCGCGCTGCTGAAAGAAGTTTATTAGAGCAGACACCTTTAAGAGCTCGCAGTGAGATTCCGACGCTGGACGGCGCAAGTAGTTCGCTACAATGATCACTCGGGCACCGGCGCCGACGAATAAGACAAAAAAACGAAAGACAACCAGAAGAAGCGCCCGTTGAGTAAAAGAAATGATTCCAGCAGACACAAAAGCCAGCAATCGACGAAAGAGCGAAATGGGGGGAAAATGCCATAAAGCTTCACCAAGAGACGCAAGCTAAATTGAACTATGATGGCGGTGGCAGAAAGAACCTGGCCCCGTCGTCTTGTGGGTCTACTCTCATTTCCCGAAGGAGCGTCGCATTGCGAAGTGAACAAAGCACCGCATGAGGTACGCAGCAGCAGAGGAGTGAGCGATAAATATAAATAAGGCAACGTGGACACAATATCTGCCCGACGCGGGGCTCTCAGACAAGGTCAGGAAGCGGGCCAAGTAAAGTGTACCAGATTTCTGCTGCCTGCAGCTACGGCATTCCCACTTTCGTCTGCGATTCCCAAGCACCGTGCCCGAGGCTTTACGCTCTACTTCGACAATCTCCATTTCCAATTCAGTTGTTTGCTTCGTTTTTTTTTCAGTGTGTTAAGCCATACATTGCGGCCAATAGAAATAGGATCAGCAACAAGATTGTGCGTGTGTCGTCCATACATACAACGCAATGGAGCCGCGACGGCACTTCCGTAGTTGACAAAGATCGATAAAGTGAGTTAGGTGCACACGTGTCACTGCATTGTGCCACTTCGCTTCGTATCCCTTGCGTTAGCGTAAGCCTACGTCACGGCACGGCAAGTGCCACGACGCGATTTCATAAGAGCGTACCTCATATATTTGTACACGTATCTAAATACTGTAACGGTAGTTCTGAAGGATATGTCTTTGTAGGTATACCGTAGTATTTTTTTTTCGATTGCTTTCAAATATCTTATGTAAAATTTATCATTAGTTCGATTGCTTTTTCAATAATTTTGAGGAACGTAAAAAGCCATTCCCGATGAATGAGCCACGTTTCAGAAAATTTGCCCCTTTTGTAAAAAGAGCTCACTACTGATTATGCCTATGAGAATTAGTGTGTATTTATAACGTAGACGACGTTTCCCTGACAATCCGCACATAATTTTTTGGACAGTGTGTTTTCATTCGTGATCACGGCAGCTTTTCTGTGTGAAGTAATGAAGAACAAGCGATCTTCTTGTAGCCTTTCTTTGAAATAAATAATTTTCCAATTCTCTAACAAAAATATGAAATGGTACTTCCCGATCTAGGAACCCTTTCGCTATTCCTCTCTTTTGGCATCATTACAAACAACTACACGCCAACGATTACTTGGTCCGTCAACATTACAAAAACCAAGCACACCCCTTTCAACGGCAACTGAGTTAACATTCAACAGAATGCAGGCACCCAAAGAACAACTGTTTTTCAGCCTTGCCGCGTGGATGCGATAGAAACACCGAGGACAAAGCACCCGGCAGAGCGAAATATGGATTATCCCGGCACAAAAGAAAAGTCGCAGTTTCGCCACAAGGTGAAGCAATGAATGTGATAGCAACAAATTGGAATGTCAAGCGACGAATGGCAAGCAGGTCAAAACGTGCTGCGCGCTGCTCACGCACACATGACGCTCGAAAACAACCCGCACAGGACGAGAGAGAACACACAACGTTCACAGCTCGACTCTTGACGCGCTGCTCCAAAAAATAGACCCACGAAACGTATTCACAGGTACAGACGAGCGCGAACTAACAAGTGTCACAGTTGTTACTTCGCCGTGTTTGAAAAGCGTGTTCTTTTCGCAAACGGGGGGGACTGCCGCGAGCGAAGTGACCTTCGTGCGCTCGGTAACTACAACGCAATCGTTCCGGCGAAAGCCCAAATCTCCCCCCACCGCGAGATAAGCGCGCGCGCGAACGGGCGAACGGGCGTCTACCCCCTCACAAGGCAAAGTGCGCGAGCGCATGAGCGCGGGCGTCGCGACGAGCGGGGCGCCGATTTTTAGGCGCCGAGCTAAGGCTCCGCCGAGCGCGCGCCCTTTGCGCCATCTCTCTGGTAATGCTGAAAACACGCTGAAAACTCGCTTTATATAAATAGCATGCCGTTTGAACGTTGAAAGACGTGCGCTTTCGTGGCGCAGCGGTTAGCGCCGCGCGCTGCAGAGCGAGAAGTCCCTCGTTCGATGCCGCGCGTCGGAAACAGTTTCTGAATTATTTTTCTTTATGGCTTTTATAAATACATAGATACATATACATATACGGGACATGACGGCGACGGTGACACCGACGGTGAAAACCAGCCGAGAGTGTCCATATAATTGCTATCGCAATAAAAGTAAAACAACATAATCCAGTTACCTACATGAACCACCGACCTAGGGGGCCCTTCGTACTTTCTCATAGTTTTCGCCGTTTCTCGAGTGTGGCGTATAGTCTATGCCACTACAGTACACAAGAAAGACCAAAAGACAATGCATCTTTCCGCACACACACCTTACGAGCTCCTGTGATCCTTGCATTACCATCTCCTTTCGCTCTGTGGTGTTACGAATGGGGGTTGCGTGTCGTTGGAAGCCGGGAGGCTGGCGAGCCGATGTAGCCGAAGATCGCACTTTCGCTTAGAAGAGCAAGGATAATAATAATAATATGTGGGGTTTTACATCCCAAAACCACGATATGATTATGAGAGACGCCGTAGTGGAGGGCTC
Source organism: Rhipicephalus appendiculatus (assembly GCA_030522465.1). NCBI lineage: Eukaryota > Metazoa > Arthropoda > Arachnida > Ixodida > Ixodidae > Rhipicephalus > Rhipicephalus appendiculatus. The sequence continues at coordinate 74,389 of JALIZH010012203.1, forward strand.
CGGAAATTTTGACCATCTGGTGTTCTTTAACGTGCACTGACACCGCACAGTACACGGGCCTCTACCATTTCGCCTCCATCGAAATGCGACCGCCGCGGCCAGGATCGAACCCGCGACCTTCGGGTCAGCAGCCGAGCACCCTAGCCACTGATCCACCGAGGCGGACCAGAAGAGCAAGGAGGAAAGCGTTTAGAAATCAGTAACAAAGGTTTATCGCAGGTATAGCACGTTAGAGCAGTACGAACCTGCCAGCAGGACCAAGCCGGCTGGGGCGACTACTCTAACAACCGACCGGCATAGTCTTAAATTAGGTAGCAGTCGATTGTGACGTGTCCTCCCCAGGCAGGTGGGTCGTTGACCGATCATGGCGTTGCCCGATCGCAGGTGCTCTGGCGCAGCAATGAATAAGTAAAGGTTTTCTCCTCCTGTTTCTTCTTTCCCACCTCCTCTAACACCACCGCATGTATCATGTGCGAGTTCACCAAAGCGGCTCGTATCGCCAACTTCGCGCGATTACTTCAAGAGACTAATTTCTCCTCCGGCTTTTGATGTACTTTTTAGATTTATTAAACCGGCTGAGGCAGTGCTCCTTTGTGTTCGCTAATATGTCGGCCGCACTTTTCGCGGAATGAGTAGTCCAACCCAACTACGCGACGCATGCTTCCATCGCTTTCCGATATTTTCTGGAGTGTGCTTACATACGTAATACGTAAGCGCTGTCCAATTACTGGGCAATTCATGGCTTCTTAAACCTGAAAATTACATCGATGTATTAAGGTTGAAGCTACGAGGACCCACACTGCTGTTTTCGCAGTTCATTATGCGTGTAACTGTATGGGTGTAACTCGGCATTGCCACCCTGGCTACACTACTAAAGAGTTGCGATTGGACCGACAAGCACGGGCAATGTGCTCAGAGTAACAGCCTTTGTTTAAGATCAGGTGACTCCATATATAAAAGGCAAAAAGGTAAATAGTTTCTTATGTTTCCAGCACAAGGAGACACGGATATGAAAGAGAAGACACGAGGACACGTATTCGGGTCTCCTTGCGCTGAAACATAAGAAATGCAGTACCAACAAGCCCACCAGTCGGTTTTATTGAAGGCAAAGAGGTCATTCTCGTTACCACGGTACTCTGAATTCCAGTGAGCTACAAGGCGAAACCGACTGTGGTGTCTGCATCCAATATCTTGTCGACCTCGTCTAGAACCGGAAGTGGGAACTCTCCAAGTACACTATGACGAAGCGGCTCTCCCGGATTACATTCTAATATTATTTGTACAATGCTAAATGTGGGCGGCAGGAAGCGCGTTATCGTGGTTCTCGTAGACCGAAGACGATTTAGGTGAGAAAACATCTTTTTGCATGGAAGTTGTTAGACAATGCTTTGACGAAGAAGTCATCCGGAAATTTGTGGCATTCGGTCTGCCATGCTTACGTTCAACGAATAGCTTCCTCCGCAACTTTAGGTCGCTGACCGAATGCGGCAGTTTCACTTCCGGCAGAGCAATGTGGTGGCGCTTCTTGATAATTAAGTTCCGGTTTATCGTCCACCACCGGAAATGAGCAGTTTAATGAAGTCAGATGCTGTAGACTTGGTGTACATAACAGCCAAAAGACTGGTAGAGCTCGTTACTCCATAGTACTGCGAAATTCACTCACAAGATGAGGTTTGAAAATGGTGCGTAAAAAGCGGTAACCTAATAACAACTCAGTTATACGAGTTGTGTGTTCCTTGTGCTTGTTTGACGAAGTCGGGAGCAAGCGAACCAATCTTGCTGCTAAACGACTCTTGCGGATGGCACCGTAATGCAAGAAGGACCAAACAGAATGCACATGCTCTGAGGTGAGAAATAGGAGACGTTGCACAGCAGTCAGGTCACAGTGCATACTTCCATACCATTGCTTAAATATCCATTCACCCCTTTTTTTCTCCAAGTAATTCCGAGTGAGTTAGCATGAAGAGTTTCAGCAATTCAAACAAAAGCATTCTTTTTTTCTCTCTATCTTGTGTGCAATATATACCGAAAAGCGTCATTTATTTTATTCCTGCCCAACTGTGCTCAGTATTTTTTAAAAGTGTCCTTACTTGGCTTGTTATATTACGCTTACGTGAAGAACGAAATAATCTCTATTTAGAAATAGCTAGCTATGGAAAAAAAATGTCTCTCATAAATGTAGGAGTCTCGAGAATCGCTAAGTGGTACCAACAGTACAAATTACACATGACGACTGTTTTTCGATGGATTGTGTATTTGAATATTGTCTACATCTTCCATCAATAAGTTCTATAAGAGCACCCCGACGCCTGTAAAGGGTGCATCACCACGTAGTGCCTTGTTGAGTGGGAAAGAAATTAAACAGAACAGGTACAGTTGGAACCATGTAGCCGCATAATTAGGACCTTGAGGCCACATTACAAAAATACAGCGCAATAAACAAACAGTAAAGTAATACTTTGATATTTTGGGAGGTAGTGGGCAGAAAACTAATAGTTTTCGGCTCAGTAAACAACATCTATCTCTCATTCTGAAAAGACTGCACGACAAATTATTTGTGTTAACACATGTAAATAAAGCGTAACTTCGGTTCGGTTGTCGATAGAATCGTAGGAAACAGAGAAGCGCTTCCATATTCTCAGCCATAAACTAAATAATTTATTTGTCTCATTACTCCACACAAAACTATGAGGATAAATATTTCAGCTAATTGGTCAGCATAGGGACTTGTACTGAAGGAAAAAATACAAAATGAAGTGGTAACAACATTAGCTTTTTGAAATTTTGGAAAATAAGGGTCAAAAGAGTGGAAAAGCTGTTGCTTTCACGGTAAATACAAGAAATAGAACTCAAGCAAAGTAATAGGTGCTCGGCTGCTGACCCGAAGGTTGCGAGTTCGATCCCGGCCGCGGCGGTCGCATTTCGATGGAGGCGAAATGGTAGAGATCCGTGTACTGTGCGATGGCAGTCCACGTGAAAGAACACCAGATGGTCAAAATTTCCGGCGCCCTCCAATACGGCATCTCTGATAATCATGTCGTGGTTTTGAGACGTAAAACCGCATATATTATTATTATTATTATTATTATTATTATTATTAAGGGAAGTGATATCGGCGACATAAGTTATGTAGCAGCAATCCAACCAAGCGTTTCGCAGCTTCCAATATCGTATTTGTTATAAGAAGTTTGCTAAGAGAATTTATAAATCATATCGTGCCCCTCCTCGGAATATTTTATTATTCTAGAATTAGATGACGTCATCTGGCAAACAGAACACACAAAAAAGTAAAACTTGCGCTGAGTCTTCAGATACAATCCTGCTTTTTCTAGTTTTTAACACGAAAGTGTTTTATGCCGGTGTCCACCACGGGTCCACTGATGTATTTCCGTCACAGATATGAGGTTGCAAAATATAAACTAACAGATTGCAAAGAAAAAAAAACTAGAAGGAAAAATTCTCTCGCTGGTCGTCGAACCTACGACCTCTCGCTCCGCAGCGTGCGGCGCGAAACCACTCGGCCACCGAGCATACGTTCTCCATATTACTAATGGCGAGCAATTTATATACACCATATACCGTTACCGGTCCTCAGAGCTCCGCGATTTCAGCGCGTTTTCGTCATCACTAGCGAGATGGCGCGAAAGTGGCGCGGAGGGCGCGCTCTAAAGGTCGTCGCCCCTCTCGTTGCGATGCGCGCGAGCCCCCACAGGGCGTGGTTGCTCGTGCGCGCGCGCTTATATCGTGATTGAGGCACTGGCACTCTTTGTACGTCTTGTGCTTTCACCGCAAGTTTGTTTTGAAGTTACAGTGGTTAAAGAGTGCACGAAGGTCACTTCGATCACCGCGGCGGCCGCGTATCTGAAAGGAAGCGCGCTGCACACACTCGAAATAACGATTGTAACAGTTGTTCGCGCTCGTCCTGTGTATACTTGTGCGTTCGTTTCGTGGGTCTTTCTTTGTATGTGAGCAGCGCCCTTTAGGTGTCGAGCTGGGACTGTTGTTAGCCCACGCTCGTCCTGTGTATGCTCATTTCGTGCGTCCTTTCTGCTTGAGGTGCACGCTGCAAGTTTTGAGCTGCTTGCCTGTTCTTCGCATGACATTACAATTTGTTGCTGTAGCATTCATTCCTTCGTCCTTGTGGCGAAACAATGCACAAAAAACGCTCAGCTAAATGTGTGAAGACACGTTTCACTTTCGTGTTATACCGATTCCAATAACAGAGGGATCAGCCATGTTTTTTGTTGTTGTTTTTTTTTTGGTGGGGGGGGGGGGGGGGGCGCAAAGTGCGCCTTCAGCACTCGCTTTGTCTTTGTTACGTGTGGAACGCTATGCGTCTCTTTTGGCATGTTCCATCTCCTAGCAATATTTCGTGGTTCCTAAATTCGGGGCATGTTTCCTGTCGGCAAGAGGCTGGAAGGAAAAACACTTCTATTGCTTGAACGCCTGGCTTTTCTCTGCATTGGGCCAAGGCCAAAAATGAGGATAGGCTGCCGGAAGCCGTAAGAAAATACTAATAAAAAAAGCAGTGACGACAGAAATTTTATAAAATTTATCTTATTGCTCGGCAAATTCCCCTCGTGCGGCGAGCTGTACACGAAAGACTCTGTAGAAAAAAGGCCGAAGAAGAGGGAATGAAAAACACCGTCGAACGGGCCTAGAGGTGATAATTTTCGCCAGCTCGAGCGAAGAGGAAGCGCACTCAAAGCTAGGGTGCCGTAGGGAGCAATGCGTTTTTCGTGGGCGGCCATCGCGATTCTGTTGACTACGTGAACCACGACCGAGGGGTCGCGCTGCTTGTAAATTACTGCGCTCTGTTGGCGTTTCCCTGAAGCAGCCCCACCAGGGAGGCCGAACAGCGAGAGCCTTTTATTGTGCGATGACTAAGAGAACAAATTGATGCTCTCGGGTGTCTCCAATCACAATATGGTGTAGAGAGGTGAAAAGGTAGGCAAGCTGGAGGGTGCGATAAATTACGACGAAGCATAAAATATTGGTATGCGTTCACCAAGACAAAACCAAGAAACGTCACATTTACTTAAATGCTCCAACTTTCGCGAGACTCAAGGTACGTTGATACGTTGTTGCCTGTCCACCTGTTCGCAAAACTGTTTGGAGCAAAACCAGTGAACATGCTCTTCGCGGGTATAGCAGATGGATATTTCGCCGTGTTTTGACTTCCACGCAAAGTTATCACGTGCCACCGCTCGTTTTTATGTCGCTTGTCTTTGGAGTGCATTAGTGTTGTAGTATATCGTGTGTACGGTAAGAATTGCGTTTTGCCAAGAACAAAAATAGCAACGAAATTGCGAAATGTCTGGAGTGTAGCAAGAAGGAGGCATCCATACCTGCCTTAAGGAATGACGAGAGGAGTTTACATGAAAGTTGTATGGAGTGATCGTTGTTTTTATAAACATGGCACAGCATAAGACAGACGATAGGCGAACCTATAACATGTCTTCAGTTCAGCATTTCTTGCATACACAGATTGATGAGGGCGTTAGATTCGAGTATTGTATTCATAACATGGATTGAACAGGCCAAGCACTCGGAAGAAAGGAAGTACGAATTCAGGGTGGATGACTCGAGTACGGTGAATGGAGGGTAGACAACTCGTTCATGTCACCTGTCTTTCGCTTAGGCTGAGTGTTGCTTGCGTCGCACAGAGCGAGAATAGTAACAGACACCAACAATCCCACTGGTATTTAAGCCGTTTATTCGAATAAACTCGCCTGCAAAAGGAAAACATATTTTCAACGACGTGGTCAAGTTGGACAAGTGGCATTCTTAAGCGATCTCTGGGCAGTCCCACAGCAAGAAGTCTATGCGACGCGTGATGGAAGAATGTCGGATTACGTCTAAACTCTGGATCCTTTAGGCTACAAGAAAACCTTATGACCACAAAAAGAAGCTACTTGCGACGCTGCCTTGGTACGACATATAAATAATATAAATGAAAATACAGGGGTTTAACATTTGCAACAGAGGGGATGAGCCGAACACGCACACACGCACGACGACGTCCACAGTTACGTACATACATGTATGCGAGTGGCGCCCTATGTCAATTCTCCCCCCCTTACTGACGTCAGACGCGATCAAAAACAGGAAACGGAACATTCGCATCGGCGTCTGAGGCGCAGCCGATATCGGCCATCTGGCCAGCAGTACGACCCATATACCACAGTGCGGCTACTTTGTGCCGGCACGTGTCTTCTTCGCTTTCGCTCGTAAACGATGTGGTGGCCGCCGCGGCTGGGCTCTGGGTCGTTTACTCCTGGAAGTGACGACGCTGGCCCGCGTAAAAAACCATTAGTGGCACAAAGATCGATCGGGAGCGAGCCATCGTGGCGGCCGTCTAATAGAGCGTCTAGTAAATGACGGTCTCCTGAACTTTCTCTCCCGCTCTCACCACCGACGACATTTTGCCACAAAGCACCGATCGCTCAGCGCTCAGGATCACGGGCGCCTTTTATGACAATCTTCAGGCTGCGTTGTTGTTGTGGAGAGAGAGAAAGAAGGATGAGACAGCAAAAAGCCAAGCAATGGCATGGCTGCCGCAAGGCTGCTGCAAGGCTGCGCTATACAGGAAACCGCAACACAAGCATAAAGCAGTGCGGGAGAGCTGACTCGGAGACAATAACACGCTCAGTCGGACCGTGACACTGAGACTCAGGGAGACCGTTCTCCGAGCTGGCAATCGTTCCTATCTCTAGGCAGACACTCGGTGGCGTCGGTAGGCACGAGCGGTCTCCATCCGCGTCTGGTCTGCTTCCTTGACTTCTCTCGTATGGTGAATGTGGGTTTTCGTCTTATTTCCCGATAACCTGCCTGTGATTTTTTTTTGTGTTGCTCTCTAAGGGACCCTCTTTTTTTTGAGAGCTCAGGGAAATAATTGCAGTTTCAACGGAGTTTGTGCTCGATATAACTAGTCGTTGTTCTTGGTAGTCCGCTAACCATCTAGGGAAACAAAAAGCGGATGGTGCAAATGTTTTGTATGCGTTGGCGTTTTTTCTACCGACGTTTACTGTGCATAGAGGACAATTCAGCCGAAGTGACGCGAAAGAAAAAAAAAAGCACGTGGTTCGGAAAAGCGAGTGCCCACCGTGAGTACGTGTGTACTCCTGATAATTCGGTTTAGTCACAACAAACGCAGGCGAAGGCTGACATGGAAACTAGAGATAATTTTTTCATTAATATATGCCCTGCCACTCGAAATGAACTTACATGCAACACCAATGAAACAACAACCATAAGAAACTGCACGTTCTAGTAAATCGCTTGGCAATAAGTAGGAGCTAGTTACTCTTTTGAAGTCTAAGTGCAAAAGAATGTCGCAAAACCGGAAGCGGATGCAAAATTTAGAAACACTAATTTCAATGAAGTTATTTCACGTCATTAACTTCAATGAGTTATAACTACAAAATAACTAGAAGAAGAAGGATGTGGTGGAGCACATTCAGCGAGCATTCTCAAATCATGAATAGTAGTTTACCACTATCCCTCAAGAGGAAGGTATATAACAGCTGCATCTTAGCGGTACATACCTACGGAGCAGAAACCTGGAGGCTCACAAAGAGGGTTCAGTTTAAATTGAGGACGACGCAGCGAGCGATGGAAAGGAAAATTATAGGTGTAACCATAAGAGACAGGAAGAGAGCAGAGTGGGTCAGGGAACAAACGGGGGTTAAGGATATCATAGTTGAAATCAAGAAGAAGAAATGGAACATGCGCTTTGGGCACGTAAAGCGTAGGAAGGATAACTGCTGGTCAATAGGCATAACTGACCAGGATTCCAAGAGAAGGCAGACTACGAGGGAGAGACAGAAAGTTAGGTGGCCGATGAGAATAACCAAGTTTGCTGGTACAACGTGGCAGCAGCAAGCACAGGACCGGGTTGTTTGGCGGAACATGGGAGAGGCCTTTGCCCTGCAGTGGGCGTAGTCAGGCTGATGATGATGAGGATGATGATGATGGTGGTGGTGGTGGTGGTGGTGCTGGTGGTGATTTTAATGAAATTATTATTTACCTTAATATCTAATTTGCGTAAACTTCTTGCACGTGAACCCCGTGTTAGAAATAGGAGAAGAAAGGGCCTGGCGTTGGGCTAGCGTTTCAACTGCAGTTTGCGCATGCATCAAAGGATAATATGAAGACAGAATTATTCCCTGGTGCCTGGGAGCGCGAAATATGTGTTTATTATTAAGTATCATTAATACTAAAATTTCTTCTGAAGCAGGTACCAGCAGCAATTTACCAGTAATTACCCCTGAAACCATAGAACTATGATTGACATAGCCAATGCTTACAGCATTGTGATTGTTGAAATGTTTTTGAATTACTCATCTGCAATAATTTTCACTTCAATGACGAATTGAGTACATCCCATCAATGCACGTGAAATGATATGCTAATTCGTGTAATAAGAAGACCTACTGATTTCAATCAGTTTTTACGATTCAAAATTACACCCTGTTAATGTTGCTTATAATTACTTATGGTACGACCTAGGAAGGCTTAAGGTATGTTCTCACTCTTGAAAGTTATGTTATATTTCAAAAAACTCAAACTTCAATTTTTAATGTTTTAAGAATCTACGGACATTCAGAATTGTGCTGCAGCAAACTGATGTCTCTATGTGGTTGTGTTCGAGAGTTGTGCTCGTTTTTACAATTACCAGTAGACCTCCCTGAACCCGAAACTGATATTGTGTCGAAAGGAAACCTACATTTTAATAGGTATAACACAATTATGCTTGGTGTGCAAATTCGCAGGATACATTTAAATTAGCTTTGTGGTGAAGTATACACGATCTTAATAAGATTGAGCAATGGTAAATGCGAGCATTTTTATTCAAATTTTGCTAATTGCCACATAGGGGCACACGAAGTGACACCGTGCTTTACACAATACCGGCATGTCGTACTAACAGTTTAATAGCAATTATATGGACACTCTCGGCTGAGTTTTCGCCGTCGGCGTCGCCGTCTGTTGACGCCGTCATGTCCCGGATATGTATATGTATGTGTATATATAAAAAAGGCATAAAGAAAGATAATGCAGTAGAAAAAAATTACAGACCACCTGACCGGGGATTCCAACCAGCGACCCCTCGCTCCGCAGCCTGTTGCCCTAGCCAACACAGCCACACGCCATGCTCGTGCCAGTGATATAACGGCGAGCTATTCATACGCACCATTTGCCGCTCGCGGTACGGATATCTCGGAACAGCTTGAGCGTGTTTTCTATCACGCAACGCTTTTACAGTTTCTTTGAAATTGAAAACCGCCCTTGAGATGCACACTAAAAGGTTGCTCCCTTCTGTACCACTCATGATGTAGAAGGAAAAAGAACAATACCGGGCACACTTGGCGTCAGACGCCACCGCGTGGCAGGAGACGCAGAGGGGTCATTTCCACGTGCCGCAGTTTAAAAGAAAAACAAGTATCAAACGGCGTCGAAGAGTCATATAATCGCATAATCAATCCTTGCCCAATCCCCCCTGAGTGGGTATGAGCCATGTCAGAGGCAAGAACAACAGCGTCGGCTTCTGCATTGTGGACACTCGCAGCGCGTTGCTCAAATACAAATACGTAACAACTGCGACAGTTGTTAGTTCACGCTTGTCCTGTGTATACCTATGCGTCCTTTTCGAGCGTCCTTCTTTGTGCTGCGGCGGCGCGTTGGAAGTATCTAGCTGCTTGTCGTTCTTCGTGAGACAAACTAATTTCTAGCTATCGCATTCATTGCTTCGCCCTAGTGGCTAAACTGTGACATTTTTTTTTCGTCTATTCAGTGTCCTAGATTGTTGCCTTACAGAATATACCAAGATAAGTTTCGAGTGAAGCAAAGGCAGAAATGCAAAGTGTGAAAAATTTTTGTGCGTGCAACCGAGTGAAAGCTCTGGGCACAGGACAATACAGGCAGAGCGGAGGTTTTTACAAAAATGTCCTGAAGAAATAAAAGGCTGTGTGTGCTGACATCTGTTTCAGACGATATATTTTGAGAAAACATGTCTGCGGGAAAACCCATAACGCGAATGAACGCTTCAGTGGGATGCTTTGGCAGCGGGTCCATACAGATGTCAATGTAGGCACGCGCACAGTTTTGTTTGCACTATAGGATTGTATATGCCAGTTTAGCAATGGAAATAGTGGCACGCTGGATATCTTGAGGCAGGCAGATGTCGATCCTGGTTACTACAGCACCGTAGTTTGCCTCAGCAGGGACCGAACTCGCTTGAAGAACGCCAGCCGCAAGTCAACGGCTAACGAAAAACAAGCTTAAAAAAAACAAAAAAAAAACTAGGAGCTGCTAAACCACCAAAAGATGAACTCGAGGCAGCTAAGGAACGTTCCCAGCTATTAGCCTGGCGGCTTTTAGCGTCCCACAAGGTTCCAATCATGTATATAACACGTTTGGAAAACTTTCTTGTTTTTCTCAAAAGATTATTTTTTGTAGTTTTTTATTGCGCCAAAAGCAATAACTTCTGAATAATCCAACATTTCTCAATGAAACTCCCCATACTTCTTTCAGGGAACATTAATCTATGCAATGAACAAGGATAGTTCAAAACAACCAATAAGCTATGATTTTAGAAGGTTTCGACTGAAATGCAACCATCTGAAATTACACAATTTTGGGTTTTTTGGCCATGCTATACTTAATATTGGCTACAGCGTACAGATTCTAGTTCAATTGCTCAGCCTCAATGAACAGCTAAATTTTTGACAAGCTATTTCTGTTTAGTATTACAAGGTCGGTAGTTATCACTATTCACGTGATCGGCATATTTTGGGCAACTTCCGTAATTGAATTGTGATTATTTGCACTTTTCTTGCCTTTCATACTTGAAGTGTCATTTTAAACAGCCCTTCTTAAGGCAAACACAAAGCAATCAGTTTACGATCAAAATCTAAAAAGATTTCCAAAAAGGTGGCAACATATTTATCACAGATATAATTGCCATTTTTCTTGCCTGGAGAGCTGGACTTTTGTGGATTAAAAGAGCACACTAAGAAACACAACGGCTATAATATAAAAAGCCGGCAGATCCCACCCACTGTGGGAATCGATGTAATGCGAAGCAGCCAGGAAGGAGCAAATCATGCCTTACATAATTCGCATGTCATGTTTTACACGTTACGACCTGTCATTTGTGTTCGCAATACAGTCACGTCGCGATATACCAATTTTGGTGTATGTCAAGCTAGCGAACTGGACGCAAGCGCACCATGAGCGTGGTATGTAAATGGCGTTGTAGATGGCATGCATGCCATGGTTTTCATGTTGCCACCTGCCACTTATGTTCGTTATACAGTCATGTCACTGAATACCAAATTTGGTGTATATCAAGCTAACGAAACGGCCGCAAGCGCGCCATGAGCATGGAATGCACGTCATGTCGCTCATGACATGTCATGATTTTCATATTACCACTTGTCATTTATGTTCGTCATACAGTCATGTCACTCAATACCAAATTTGGTGTATCTCAAGCTAACGAAACGGCCGCGAGCGCGCCATGAGCGTGGCATGTAAATCATAGTTTTCATGACAAGTTATTCATGATTTTCATGACATGACCAGCCATTTATGTTCGTCATACAGTCATGTTATGCCATACCAAATTTGGTTTAAATCCCCTTAACGATACGGCCAGGAGAGCACAAAGTCGTAGGACAGCTAGATAGATAGATAGATAGATAGATAGATAGATAGATAGATAGATAGATAGATAGATAGATAGATAGATAGATAGATAGATAGATAGATAGATAGATAGATAGATAGATAGATAGATAGATAGATAGATAGATAGATAGATAGATAGATAGATAGATAGATAGATAGATAGATAGATAGATAGATAGATAGATAGATAGATACGCTCAAAGTCACCGAAATTCGCTAAGAAATGCTTCGCATTTAAAAACTCTGTCGTGGTTATTTAACGTCGTGGTTATCTCTCAAAATCTCATTTTGCGATTGCTGAAGAGAAACAAAAAAAAACATGTTAAATCCCTCCGTCATAGGAAGTGGTATAGCAAGAAAGTCAACCGGGTCTTCACATTAGTATAGCTAATTGTTTATTGCACATGTATATATTGTAGCTTGTACGATGTCTATTGATCTTTCGCTGCTATAGCGCCGTTGGACGTGTATGCATCCACGTTGACGCCTACTGGCAGCTGCGTTGTGCAGTGTGCTGCACAACACAGCTGCCAGTATGAGAAGAATAAATTTTTTGTCGTTTAGGCGATGTCGTAACCCGAAAGACACAAAGTCGTCTTAGGTTAGGAAACAAAAGTGTTGTAGGTTCAATAGCCATCAGAAAAAAAGGGTGCGGCGATGATCCGCAAGATCTCGTCTTCGGCGTATCCTTAAAATAGCGCGCCACCGTAAAGCGGGCCGACGCAGAATGACCAACCGAACGATTTCGGACACACAAAAAATATAACTTTCCGCCGGATCTCAACCGTAACAAATGACTTCAACAATGAGAGCAAACAAAGAGTGTAGAGAAGAGGAACGCTGAATCTGCACGATTCTGGGCTTCAAGGAATCCTAATGTCTCCTTTTTTTCTACAGAAGAAGCAGCAAACAGCAATAGGAAAGAAACTGTTTCGGAAATGTGCTCACTCGCTCCTGATCTCCACCATTCATAAAAAAAAAGAAACGAGAAAAGCCCAAGTGGTCTTCCTCAACAATAAAGGCTAAAAAATTGTTAAGGAAAAGCTCATAGCCAATGCGAGCTAGAAAGAGAAATAAGACCCGACTTGGCCTGATTTGGCCTTTTGTCTTTTTCTCTCTCTATTTTTTTTAACTTGGTGAAGTCGATGATCACCGACTGAGTCGTCGTCAGAGGCAAGTTCGAGAGGCGTGACCGCGGTGCGCTACCATGCGCTGTAGTCGCGAAGTGCGTCCGCGCACACAGGCCGTAGTCTTGGAAGCCATACTGTGTACCGTAAAACCGTTCGCCTCGGGCGAAATACCGTTGTGGTACTCCGTTTGTAACCAGTCACCGCGCAGAGTCAGAGCGAACACTTTCTTTATTCCTTGGTTGTTTTGTTGTAGTTTTCTTTTAGCAAAGCGCTGCCAAGGGATATTGTTGTTCTATAAACTGCTACAATGTTACGAGCGCAATATGTTTATCTTCTTACGGAAGTCCACCTTCAGGTATGCGACTGTTTATCGACAGGGAAACGCAGTCCTGTCCAGCTGACTGATGGCGGTGCGGTGTAAAGGAGTTGGTACTGGCAATTTGGCATGACAGAAAAAAGCAGGCAGGGCACGATGTTTAGATAAGCCGAAATGTATGAACTGCCCTTCTAGATACCATCTTTTTCTTTTTTTCGTATTTCTAGTTGGCAGGAAAGAGCTCAGGAAGACGTTAAAGGCGCTCCAAGTTTTATTAATCCCGCAGCTGTCGCCATCTCTCGCACTGGCTGTCTCGGAATGCGAATTGACGTAAGCGAGCACACCAAATTTGGAACGTGTTTGGTCCGAACTGGTGAAAGCCAACTAACTAACAAATAAAAAGATGAAGCAGTAGCCCCGTCTGAGCGTTTGTATGCTGTACATCCTCGCGAAGAAAACCCCGCAAAAGAATACAATCTACATGTGTTACAGGATGAACAGTTAATGCCGCGTTTAAACAGACGAAAGACAGTTATGGGAAATTTGGGACAGTCAGTTTTATATTATCCCGCATAAACGTTTCACTCGGAAAGCTTAAGGAAAGAGGCGTTAAAGTAGGCGCTGAAAGCGAGAAAGTTGATTGGCCACCAGCGCAGCATTTGAAAAGCCGAATTCTAACAATATTGTCACGAAACCTGAACGATCACTACAAAAAAAAGTATCTGCAGTAATAGGGGCTTTTAGCTTGTACGTATACTCTTTAACGGTACCGTGTTACTGGAATAACAGATTGCGTGTGCCATGTTACCGGAACGCACGTTTTAGCAAAATTTTAGCTCCCCATACGTAAACGTTTACGTCCGTACGTAAACGTATAACTTTGCGTTTGCGTAAACCACGACATGGTGATGATAACTGCGTGAAAAGTATATTTAATTTTGATAAGGTCGAATCACTGCTGCGGCAAAATCATAAGAGAGGTTTTTAGAGTGCACGAAATCCCGGCAAACGCAAAGGGGTGCAGGCATACGGGGTTACCGGACGATGCTGTCGACAGCTTGTGACGCTTCGTGCAACCTCAGTCATGGACACGTTTGTCAACGCCTACTAAGAAAAAAAATGACTGAAACGGCAACTCATTAGTAATTATGCCTCTGCCAGGCATTACTCCAGAAGTGGAATGCACGATGTTTCTGCAATACCACTTTTGTGCTTGTCTGGTTCATCTTGGCCCCGCTAGATGGCGCCACCTATCCAGTCTGTCGGGGACTTTAGGCGTCCTGCGTTTACCGCTTCGGTATTCCAGGTCATAATGGCTTCGGTAATCCCGCTGAAACAAGGTTATCGCGGTAGGCGCTCGCTCTTCGGCTTATTTTGACACGGTGGCTGGAACCCCCGCAAAGCGGATATCGCGGGTTGCCCCAAACGAAGGTGGATTTGTGGGAATAGGGCCGTAAACATATAGCCTATCCGGTGAGTAGTTTACGTTCCGTAAATGTCTGCATTCCGTAAAGGCCCGCGCATGGGCAGATTACTTCCGGTACCCGTAATATTCCTAGGAAAATCTGTGAAGTAGGCTTATGTGGGTCGCACACAAAGAATAATACGTGTACGTGTTTTAGAAATCAAAACGGAGCCGTAGAAATAAGCGTTGCATTTTGCCATACTGTTACAATTCTCTCTTTCTCTCTCTCTCTCTCTCTCTCTATATATATATATATATATATATATATATATATATATATATATATATTAAAGCACTCTTCAAAAAATATGAATGAGCAAGGCGCCTTGATGATCTTCAGGAACATGAGTAAAAAAATTGAAGTAATCTTCATGGGGGTTAAACATATCGCTAGTAAGTGAGAGAAATGGTGTAGCAGAAAAGAACACGTCTTTCTTAATCGAAGTTGGCCGCTAATAAAATTATTTGTGTTGCATAATTTTTATGAGTGAACAAAAGAATGCGAATTTTTGATAAGTAAAAAGCATAGAGGCTCTTTTTTGAAAAAGTGAAGTGATTGTGCATAATAAAATATCGCAGTACTCCTTGTGAACTGATATAACCTACTTTCGTAACTGGGACCATGTTAGTTATATTGCAGTCGCCGGCTAGTGTACACTTATTATAGCTACAACCGGAAAAAAAGTGAGAAAGGAATATGGGTGAACAAGCTGCACTTCTGTTAAACTCTATTGAGCAAAGTGAAAACTCAACATGTTCAAGACATCGGTGAGCCTACTAATCCTGATCCCATGTATGCATCGGTCGAAATGACGAGAGCAAAATTTTCATTCTTTAAAGATTGAATGAGCCTAAGAAAGGGTTTTGGAAAGAGCAAGCCATCAGTAATTATCAAGCTAAACACAATATTGGTATATGGCCAGTCTGTTTTCGTTTGTGTGTTTTTTGCATGTTAAACCTAGCTGCAATATTTATGTGCGCCTTATTTCAAGATAGCGGGCCAACATGACTTTAAAAAAAAAGAGAACTCTACTTTGCTCTTTGATTTAAGCACTGAAAAAGTATGGCAACATCATTTTCGTAACGATGTCATTTTTTTTTCGAGACAGATTGCTGAGTGAAACTACTTGTGTGCGAACATAAGAAATCATCTGATTCGGGTGCCGTAAATCTCAACTTAGTTCTGTGTAAATAGCGTTTAAAATTTTCTAGATTGCGTAGAATGAACTCGCCGATATAAGAAACATGACATTTTCTAAGACATGAGAAGCTCAATGTGATTACCGTAATTATCATTTCTTCATTATTTACCATTATGTAAGCGACTGCTGCGATGAGTTGTGAAAATAAACCCGACATTTAAGAATTCATCTGTGTCGTTACTTCTTGCGCTCTCTTCTTCTGCGAAAGATAGAAAAACGCCGCTGCGAAAAGCGTCGGGACCAAAAGAAAAAAAACTGAAATGGACACTGCAGAATTAAAGTCGCGACCTTTTCATATTTAATCGACGAAAGGGAAAGTCAACAATGAGCCACACATGTTCAGCGCGGACAAAATATCTACCTCTTTCCACGTTTCGTCCTCTTCGGCGAATCGGGTCGTAGCTTTCTCATTTTGATTTTTCACCCTCTTTCATCATGAATGACCACGGGTGAGTGGTCGATTATTGGAATTCTTTCTCTCGATGAAAGGGGTGGTGGTGGGACGGGCGCCACGGGAGACGTCAGGGCAGAAAGGATCGATTCCCCGGCTCTCGATTCCAGTGGGGACAATTTTCGAGTTCGTTTTTGGGCGGCCGACTGGAGGGTGCTTTGAAATTACCTCTACCGTGTCGCTTCTTTTTTGGTGGCTCCAAGAGGCTAGCCAGTGCTATTGAGCAACCTTTTAGAGTTAAGGATGACTGTCAACACCCAGAAATGTTGTTGCATTATTAAGAGGAACATGCTATGTTTCTATTATAGTTGACTAAAAACATAATATTTCTATGAGAAATAATTACGCGAAAGAAGCATAGGAAGCTTGTTGTTGCCGAGATTACAAGTAAGAAATTAAGGCAGCTTCGCACAAGTGGTGTGAAGCCTGAAGGAAGTGCTGAGCTGGGCACCCTTTTTGTTTATCTTCAGTTTTCTCTTTCTTTCCTCGCTTTCTTTCTTTTTCTCTTTTCCAGCTTTTCTGTCCTTTTTTTTTCTTTCTTTCTTTCTATTCATTTCTATTTTTCTTCATATTTTTTCTCTTTCTTTCTCTCTCTTTCTACTTCTGACTTGGCATCCTCTTTTTTTTTCTATTTATACGTGGTTTTACCTACCTTGCGCCAAGCGTCGACGGAATACGAGAGCATGCGACAGCCCGGGCCCACAAACTTCTCCGAACGTGGAATCATCATCAAGGCGCTCGAAGAACAAGAAGAAGATTTCTCCCTGGCGCGAGCGCGTGCTCAGTATGCTACAGGATGGCTATGCTATACGTGGTTTTGCTAGCGTTACGCCAAGCAGTGATGACAGCATATGACAGCGTACAACAGCCCGGGTCCCTAAAGTGTTTCGCACGTAAAACCAATATGGACTGTATGACTACAGTTGCGTGCGATGATGTGATACTCACGTTTTGAGACCTTGTATGTGATGCTTCTCTCCACCTGTTTCAGAATATGAAATATTTGCGCTGACCGTATATATCGACTGATATGTTACGGCATACTCCCAAAGTATAATATTTCTCAAATTCAGTGAAATTTAAACAAAAATAATGGGGGACCCTTAAGCTTCGCCTTTAAAGAGTTGAACGCGATAGCGATATCATGTCCCTAGTGCGTATATCAATCACTTAGTGGATACTATGTAATGGACAGCATGCTTTAAACCACGAGCAATTATGCGCGTGAAATGTTTTCGAACTTGCTACGTGCCCACTACGGGGTCTTAAGGCAATACGCGCAGTAACGTGTGTGCCTTTTGTAATGGGTGGCTGGCTTTAAACCACGATGCCTTTGTGATATTCACATGTTCTGACGCCCGATGGCAATGTACACTTGTACCACGCAATATTACAGCGATATTACATGTTGTATTGTGACGCCTGTATAGAGGACGCGTGTGTTTGTAAAGCATGATAGTTATTTTCACTGAATTTCCAAGCAGAGGAAGTTATTTTTGCCGATATTTCCAAGCAGACGCGTGGCTGTGTGGTAGAACACCTGCTTGCCACGCAGACGGCCTGGATTCGATCCTCACTCAGGCCCGGACATTTTTATTTATTTATTTATTTGTTGCATCGTTGCATTTCCAAGCAGAGGAAGTTATTTTTGCCGTATTTGCAAGCAGACGCGTGGCTTTGCGGTAGAACACTTACTTGCCATGCAGACGGCCTGGGTTGGATCCTCACTCGAAACCCGGGAATTATTGTTATTCATTTTATTTGCACATTTCTTGATTTTTCGGTCACGGACAAGATGATGATATTTCACTCACAACCAACGACGCCGACACCGACGCCGATGACAGAATTTGTGCGAAACGAGCTCTTTAACGCTATCGCGTTAAAACCGAAACAGGTGTTTCTTACAAGCAACGAACGACCGTGAAGGGCATGCAGCTGCCTGGAAATCAAATGAGCGTCTACTTTGTAAATCAGAATGCTCAATAACAGAATGTTTCTACGAGAATACAACGGGTGAATTTTTAGGGCAATAAATATATTAATCTTGAATTTGCCCCTAAGCTCCGTAATGAACACTCTCGTTTTTTTTTTGTTTTCTTTTTCTTTAAAAGCTTTGTTCTGGGTCCGCAAGAAAGCTATGTGTTTCTCTGCGTTTGCTTGTTTAAGAATTAATCTTCCATCTTTTCTATACTTCAACAACAATGAATTTCCGAGATTAACCAGGCAACATAATCGTAATAACACCGCTCTGGTAAATCACTCAGCGATAGCCGCACAGCAATTTCTTGCGCTGTTCAATCAAGACAGCAATAGATAACACGTACCAACGTTGCTTCTTTGTTTTGCTTTCTGAAACGCGAACAAAGCAGGATCATGAGAGACACTTCTACCAAGGCGTCCCGCATGGATCATGACAGTTTTAGGACGCAGAACACCAAGAACTACCTCAAATGAAGTTTGTGATCACAGCAACATATCATAATTCGATAATCATGCTTTTGGTCGTTTTGTGTGATGACATTTGGCACCTGTTGCAAGTCAGAAGGTTATGAACGCATCGTAGTGACGGTAATGCGGAATTGATGTAACCTTGCGTAACAATAAAGGATTACATGCAAAAATGCCGTGAAATTAAAACAAACACCGAAGAGTTGTTTCCTACTAGCAACAAGTGACCCTTAGGGGCATGCTGCAGAGTGGAAGACAAATGAATGCGCACGCTCTATTCAAGCCCGAACAATACAGCTCATTGTATACACCGAGATACAACGTACGAACTTGTAAGACAATAAAATAGCTTTATCTCACTTAACCTCCTCAAGCTTACTATTGAACGCCGTTCATTTCACCAATGGTTTATTCCGGCTTCCATGAGAAAGCGATGTGTTAACCTATTTGCTTTTTGTTCAGAATTAAATCGTCATGTTTTTATAGGTTTGTGCTAATGCGTACCCGAGAAGTTTAGCCAAGCATTTTAATTGAAAAAAAAAACACTGTTCTTTTTAAAAAAAAGTCACAGTTTCGCCGCGAGGGCGAAGGAACGAATGCGATAGCAAGAAATTGGAATGTCACACGAAGATAGATCGACACTTGCAGCTTCCCGCGGAAGCACAAAGAAGGACGCTCGAAGAGGGCACGCAGGTATACACAGGAGAAGCGTAATATAACTATCACAGTTGCTACGCCTTTGTGTTTGAGCAACGGGCGTCAAGAGTAGACAACGCAGAACTCGACGCTCTTGAATATTTCTTCTTTTAAATTGCGGCGCGCGGAATGACCCCTCTGCGTCTTCCTGCCATGCGGTGGCGTCTGACGCAAGGTGTCCCGTGGTGTTATTAATTTTTTTTCGTTCCACACCACGAGTGGGTACAGAGGGGCCCCTTTTTTGTGCACGTCTCAAGGGCAGCTTTCCAATTGAAATAAAATGTAGGAGCGTTGCATGGTAGAAAAAACACGCTCAACCTCCTGAGAGATCTGCATACCGCCAGCAATAAATGGTGTCTATACATAGCTTGCCGTTATTGAGCCGGCAAATGCATGACGTGTGGTTGAGTGGTTGACCGCAGCGCGCTGCGGAGCGAGGGGTCGCTGGTTTCGAATCCCCAACCGGGTGCCTTGGAATTTTTTTCTTGTGATTTATTTTTCTTTGTGCGTTTTTTATTTATATACCAAACATATACATCCGGGGCATGACGGCGGCGGCGACGGCACCGGCGACGGCAAAAATCAGCCGAGATTTTCCATATAATTGCTATCGCAATACTGACAAGCGGTTTGGGACGCTGATCAGTAAAGTCATCAATAAACAACACCAGCAAGTATTGCTTCGTGTTTCGCTTTCTAAAACACGAAAACATTGTGCCAGTTCCGGTTCAAACGTTTAAACATTGTTCCAGGCTATGTGATTAGAGAGGTGTGGTATATTCACCGTACATAGGATAAATACCCCGCAAATTATCTTCAAAGTATGGCGGAATACATCGGACTGCAAGACACAGGAAAATGGTTTCCACCGACAATAACGACGCTCTGATGAGTGCGAGTTTGTGTGTTTGCTTCCTAGAGCCCAAGAGATTGAAAGGAAGAAAAAGTGAACGGTGTTTTGTGCCATTCATTGCATCGCCGTATGGAAGAGGCAGGCAATTACGTAAGAGGATGGCGGAGCGAGTGGTTCGTATACGTAAAAACATCTCAGATTGTGCTTCCTTTGTTTTTGTAGAGGGGAATGGGTCACAGAAGACGAGAGGTGTATTATGCCGCGAGGGAGACTGCCCCTAGTCTATTGTTTCATGCACTCGAAGCCGTCAGACTACTGATGAGGGCAGCGAAGAAGTGACACCAAGGTTACGCAAAAGAGTGTACTAAATTACAGCACCTTTTTTATATCGTCTAGTTGAATCCAGTAGCACGGAAGCAGCGCTTCCTCTATTTGAGGCGCTGCTCGTACACTGCGCTGTTGAGCACAAGATGGTAGAATACCTCGACAGACTCGATAGCAAAGAATCAATAAATACACTAAGAATAATGCCGCTCAGTCCGTAGACGTGAGGGTATACGAACAGCGCAACCTTCGCTCGAACAGCAAGAAATTAAAGATACGCCTACGCAGTGTTATAACTGCACAGTTTGTGCGTCTCTTTTAGCTGTGATGTGTACTTAAAAACTGGGCTGTTTACTTCTGTCATGTGTTTGCATGACATGATCACTGTTGTGTAAGTCAATGTATATTAGCTAGAACCTGACGTTATAATGAAATGATTTCTGAGCTCTCATCTCGTACTTACCAGGTAGCATACGCGTGAATGCTGACCATGTTGACTGATGGACAGTAATGCCCTTGTGTATACGTTCTTACACGAAAATACACTAGCACATTCGCCTTTGAGAATTCATCATTCCCGACGTCAACGCAAACGCGACCCGACACACATACGGGAGACTACAAACAACCATGAAAATGTGCATTACAGGCTTACTCTACATATTACAAGGTGTGGTGTTCAGTCGTCGTTATCTACAGATAATCGGCCCTACGGATATTCTCAATTGTGAGGAAATGTCCTTCTCCTGAGACCGCTGAACACCTCTCGCCCGCCTGCCCGGTGATATGTCATCCAAAGACATTCACTCACTGACAGCCATCTTGTTCAATTTAGTCAAATCAACAAGTCCACGAAAAAAGATTATGTTGGGACCTTGCCTGATTCCTTGTATTCAGCTGAGTATTATCAACGCACTCAACAATTCGCACACGAGGCTGAACTGCACAAGAGTCTGTGAAAATTCTTTAGGCAATCAAGCTTTTGTTTCATCGCCACCTTCAGCCTAGTTATCAGCATTTTATTCCTTCTCTCTTTTTGAAGCCATTACCCTTCCACGACACAGAATAGCTGGTGAGAACATTATTTCAGGCCAACTCCTCCGCATAATAAATATATCCCTTTGGTTTACGTGCCCTCGAGACACGCTCAAGAAAGAGAGAGATTTATAACTCATGGTTACACAAGTA
This sequence comes from Rhipicephalus appendiculatus, assembly GCA_030522465.1. Classification (NCBI taxonomy): domain Eukaryota; kingdom Metazoa; phylum Arthropoda; class Arachnida; order Ixodida; family Ixodidae; genus Rhipicephalus; species Rhipicephalus appendiculatus. Next base: position 96,159 of record JALIZH010012203.1, read on the forward strand.
GACCAACGATTTTGGGGAAGTCGAGGGAAGGCCCTGCTTTGTCAATCATTATATATATGTAATACATAAACCTTTTCTAACATTGCTATAAAAATTGTGCACTATATGATTGTGCTCAATCCTGAACTTTTTTTCCTTAAGCCCATGTACGATAACCTTAAGCCAGTGTACCAATCAAAACGGCACAGTGCTTCTCCTTTGTTATGTGTCGTAAAATATTCTGGACATCTTTCTTGGTCTGGGAAGGTGATCGTAGAAGACCTTGAGGTGAGAAATTTAATTCAAGCCCCTAATATCAACCTTATTAATTTATAATCTACATTATTAGAATTTATGTTCCTGAGTTATGTTGTACATTGGTGAGCAAACTAGCCGACATATGCTGACAAATATATCAAAAACACTGTCAAATGCAACAGGAACTGCTAAAGATTGGAAATTGCATGCTACTATTCTGTTCTATATTAGGAGCGAAGCTTCTTAGGCCGGCACCCGTTCGCCGTTGAAGCTCCCTGGATGCGTCGCCGGCTCAAAAAGACAATGAAACGCCGTGCGCGCCGAACGCCGAGCGGTTTGCTTCTAGCGCACCAGAAATTCGAGGTTAAATAAAAGAAATAAGCTCTGTGCACAACTGGTTATAATGGTCGTCTTCACTTTCACCATCGTGAATTGTGAAATGACAACCATCATTCTAGCGCAGCACGGGCGCTTTGTCTAAGGTAGCAGTAGACGCTCTTCCCTCGGGGCGCCGGCGCAACAACAACAACAAAAAAAATAAAAATAAAAAAAGAAACGGCACGCGCTGCAAGGCGCTCGCGGCGTTCAGCGCCCGTTGCGCAAAAAACAAGGTGCGCGGCGCAAAAACAGTTCGCGTTTATAAACGACAATAAAATTTACCGAAAAGCCATGTTTGTACATATATAAAAAAAATTAAGGACCCACTTGACATTACTTAGGGCTCCTCACAGAATATGGATAATCGTCCTCAGAAACGTAAACGTGAATATGATGAAGACGATAAGCAGCTTGGCAAGGATGCGGAACGCAAAGCCAGAGCAGCGGCAGGCAAGATGAGCCCGGCAACAGGGTCCTGCGGTTACAGCACGACGAGCGGAGCTGCTAAGGTTACGCCGACAGGATGCTACCGTACGTGCTAGAGCGGCCGAATCTAAGCGCCGACGCCGCCAACCATTTCAAAATGTACATAGTCGTTTGCTTCCCATTTCTAAGGAGCTTCGCTCATCGGTTGTATTCGTACTCGGAACAACTGCTAATTTTAAATGCGAAGCATTTCTTAGCGAACTTCGGCGACTTTGAGCGTATCTATCTATCTATCTATCTATCTATCTAGCCGCCTACGACTTGGTGCCCTCCTGGCCGTATCGTTAATGGGATTTATACCAAAATTGGTATGGCATAACATGACTGTATGACAAACATGAATGACTGGTCATATCATGAAAATCATGACTAACTTGTCATGAAAAGCATGATTTACATGCCATGGCCATAGTGCTCCTGAGGCCATTTTCTTAACTTGATATATCCGAAAATTGGTACAGTGAGACATTTCTGCATGACCAACATAAATGATAGGTGGTAATATGAAAACCATGACCTGCATGGCATGTACAACATGATTTACATGCCACGTTCATGGAGCACTGACGGCCGTTTCGCTAGCTTGAGATACACCAAATTTGGTATTGAGTGACGTGACTGTATGACGAACATAAATGCCAAGTGGTCATATGGAAATCATGACATGTCATGTGCAACATGACTTGCATTCCACGCTCATGGCACGCTCGCGGCCGCTTCGCTAGCTTGATATACACCAAATTTGGTATTGAGCGACGTGATTGTATGACGAGCATAAATGAGAAGTGGTAGTATAAAAATCATGACATGTCATGTGCAACATGACTTGCATGCCACGCTCATGACACTCTCGGAGCCGTTTCGCTAGCTTGATATACACCAAATTTGGTATCGAGGGACGTCACTGTACGACGAGCATAAATAACAAGTGACAATATGGAAATTATGACATGTCATGTGCAACATGACTTGCATGCCACGCTCATGACACTCTCGTGGCCGTTTCGCTAGCTTGATATACATCAAATTTCGTATTGAGTGAAGTGACTGTATGACGAGCATAAATGACAAGTGGTAATATGGAAATCATGACATGTCATGTGCAACATGACTTGCATGCCACGCACATTGTACTCCCTGGCCGTTTCGCTAGCTTGATATACACCAAATTTTTAAGGCGAAAGCCTTTAATGTCTAATACTCACGTCCGTCCGTCCGTCCGTCCGTCCCTCCAGCCGCGCCTTGGCACGGTGCCAGGTGGGCGCCGGGGGGCGCAAACGGACGCCGGTCGCGTTGGACTCTACAGCGCTCGCGCTTTGCTTGCGTAGCGTCGCTACACCCGGCGTCTCTAATCATGCAAGGAGGGAGACGCGCGCATCACATTCCATTCTGACCGACCCCGTCTCATTGTGCACAGGCGTTCGAGGAAAACACTTTGGCAATAGGTAGTTTTCGAATAGCGTACGCAAAGTTTGCGGGTGTTGCGGTGCATGCGTCGTACGCTCACCTCTTGCGGGCTCCCAGTTAAGTGACGCCCGCAACGCTACGCCCGCAACGCCCGCAAGCTTTGCGTGCGCTGTTCGAAAACTCCCTATTGACAAATTGTCCGTCAGTTTAAACGCTGGAACGCGGATGGCGTCTGCACGATACGCAAAGCGCGAGAATGCGAACGCATGCGAAACGGAGGCAGATTGGTCTCGCGTCTTGCTGCGATTTGAGGTAAAAAGTTAAGCGAACATAAGTGGCAGGAGGTAACATGAAAATCTTGGCTTGCATGTCATCTACAATGCAATTTCCATGCCACGATGATGGTGCGCTTGCGCCCAGTTCCCTAGCTTGATATACACCAAATTTTGTATTGCGCGACGTAACTGTATGATGAACACAAATGACACGTCCTAACATCTAAATAATGACATGCATATAATGTACAGCATGAATTGCTTCTTGCGGGCTGCTTCGCATTAGATCGATTCCCACAGTGCGTGGGATCTGCCGGTTTTTTGTTTATATTATTGCTCCGTTCGTATTATTTCATACTAATTATTGTATTTGTTTATCGCATGTTTTCATCATGCTAGTCGCCGTTCTGTCGTGTTTTATAAAAAAAGACTCTTCTTTAGTTGACGACACATGTAAGCCTACAAACACATGGTGAAGGTTAGTTGAGTTGATCAACGCTTTGATTTACGCAACACAGATGTCGTAGATATAGATAATCCCCCGTGTTCATAATATCTAGTGCAATGATCTTATTGCGAGTGCTAGTTTGACATTACCCCTTTATTCATCCTTTGTTTACCTTATTCTATTTGCAATCGTGATGCTTCTCAAACAACAAGTAAAAAAAAAATCTCCAAGAGGCTGAACTTTTTATTAGACAAGTATTCACAAACTAACTTATCCTTATCTCTCGTTCCCCTTATTATCTACGTAGCTTTACGTGCGGAAAGGGCAAGAAAATGATACGCAGCCCAAAAGATAATCAAAAAGGTTGTATCGTCAATAGTGGCCTAATTTGTTTACGAAGAACCTTTCGCGCATAAAAGCGTAAACGGAAACGAGAGCACATGCTGTCATTACTTTGTAAATGCGGCCCTCACATATCATCGTTCAGTCCGGCCTTCGTCTCGCAGTCTGCACGAATAGCAAAATGAAAATGGCTAAAGATCCAAATAACATTACCACAAGCAACATTACGTAGACAGTGGCTACTCTTAGAGCGCTCACATCCTTACCATTTTTTTTCTTATTAGGTGCGAAGCAGCTATTTGACTCACGTGTGTAACGCCGTACGTTACGTAAGTCCGTACGAATGCGCCGCAACGCGTTCCCCTCGCCGTAGGTGTTGGAGCGTTGCCAAGTAGGTCACGCTCCCCTCGCACGCTTCCCTCGCAGGTGAGCGCTGACGTCACTCTCCCTCACCCGCAGCATGCTCGCGGCAGCGCCCGCAGCTGCCGGCTGCTCCGCCCGCTCGCAACACCTCTGCACGTGTCACTCTTCATTCGCTTCACCCTCTCCACCACCCGCAACGCTCGACCGCACGTCGAGTGGAAACACTCTTTCGGCTCGTTTATCTACGATGACGCCCGTTTCAACCGGGTCAACGCCGTGCGCACCGCTGCTGCTTCGCATCCCATTAGGGTTCCCTTCGGGGAGATGGTCCAAGTTTTTTCATTCTTCTTTCTGCCTGCTGACTTCCGGGTGCGCACATCAGCCAAGGCGCTTATGATACGGCGGCCATCAGCTGACCGTATGCCTGGCAGGGAGAATGACAAGGTTATACTTTTAGGTCCACGCATCCCAGCACCTCCCGCCAAAACTGCTCGCGAAAGCGAAGGCCATTCGTATGGAGAGGAAAGTATATGGGGAAGAAAATATTCGGAAACGCAGGAGGAAATACACTATCCCGCCAAGAAGCCAGCAAGATAGATAACGGCGTCTTTTTCGGCGCTGCCCTGTGTAAAAAAAAGCCGTCTGTCATATTCACGTTGCTCGCTTGGTAGCCATAAATAACGGACGGATGAGGAAGCAGATAGCCGTCGCCGAACTTTTAGTCAGCCTTCTATGCTAGACGATTGGCTCGGAAGAAAGCGCGAGAAAGAGATTAGGCGAGATGAAGGAAAGTGGGGAAGAGATAGCGGCTATGCTCGAGACTGTACTTCAAGAGCAGCCTTGACGTTGACTACCGATGCGATGTGAATGGATATGCGACGTGTACCTTCTTCTGGGAACTCCGGCTGCACGTGAGAAAGAAAGAGTGAGGAGAGATGGGAAAGGCGAGGGCGCTACGCAGGAATACTATTCTGATATGCGTACCCCAAACTGGCGAAAGGAAGGGAAATCTAATTGGGCTAAGAAAGAAAGTGGCGAGAACAGACACGTCATCATACACGCACGAATAGATACCTATTCTCCTATGAAAGGAGGAGAGTGTTAGATAGGTGATATGCAGCAAGGTGAGCTATTGGGAAGCCGCAATCGGTGCATTCAAAATGGACACGCTATCGTTTCAATACATCTCCTTCAGGCGCAGTGTCCACATATGTGGACGCGACTTGTTTTTGCCAGTTCCTCGGATTAGTGGGAAAGAAAGGGCAAGATACATTGCGCATAGGAATAATTGAACCTTCTGCATATTGAACGCGTCTTGACTTGACCCCAATGTACTACATACGACTGCAGCCCATCACTTTGATGAAGGCACTGTGATGTTGTGATGTTTGACGGGTCACTGGACGTGCTGCGTTCCAGAACCAACTTCTTAAGTATTAATTTTCTTTGCTCAAAATAAACAGAGCCAAAAGCGAACTACGTGTGCATTTTGAGCCTAAGATTACCTTTTTTTGTGTAAAAATCGTACACGAGTGGTTGCAGAATAATTAAATATTTAATTATACGCTAATTAAGATTAATTAGCAAAGCTCGCAAACAACAGCATATTTCCCCATTTTCTTTCTTGGAATGTAATGACGAGTGCCTTAGAATTATGTTGTACGAAATTTAGACATTTCCGGACAGTGCATCATAATTCGCGCCTGAAGGGGATATACGTATGCCAATGAAATCACGGGTAGCCATATTGCTACAAAGCGTGGAACGCAGATGTGCAGACGAAAACCCTTTATGAAACAGATAAAAAGGCGCAAGATAAGCAGGCGCGACGTGGGCAGCTTTATACGTTATCTCTGTCTCCCACTATAGATATATTTGTGTGTGTGCGTGTGTGCGTGTGTGTGTGTGTGTGTGTGTGTGTGTGTGTGTGTGTGTGTGTGTGTGTGTGCGTGTGTGTGTGTGTGTGTGTGCGTGTGTGCGTGTGTGTGTGTGTGTGTGTGTGTGTGTGTGCGTGTGTGTGTGCGTGTGTGTGTGTGTGCGTGTGTGTGTGTGTGTGTGTGTGTGTGTGTGTGTGTGTGTGTGTGTGTGTGTGTGTGTGTGTGTGTGTGTGTGTGTGTGTGAAAGAAGCCAAGAATGTGCGCATTGGACAAGGCCATGTATCAGCACACATATATAACACTTTGTGTTCCAAAAGCCGCAGCATGAGCCGTTGAAGGAGAAGTAAGCTGGCATGTAAGCGAGCATGGATATCACTTTGAATGCCGACTGCAGGCCGTCACTTCAGAAATATATTTTCGGCGTGGCAGTGCAAAAAACGTTGGTGGCTTGGAATGTTGGAGTTACATTTCGGGCGTATAAGCCGGTTACCGGGCTCTATCCTCGCAAATCACATCACAAGAGAACGCGCACCAGCGATTCTATGACGGCACGAGCATATTTCGCTGCGTTTCCATCTTCCCAAGTCTTTCGCCTACAGAAAAAATGGACTGTGTTGCGCTGATTTTAAAGATGGGCATTTCATATCTTAGTGCATGTGTGCGAGGTGTGTATGTGTGTTGTATTGCAGTAAGTGTAGATGACGGTCATATACCGCGCATTTTTTTTCATTTCAATGCACAACATAGATGTTGGTTCTTGAATTACAGCTTAATTTTTCAAATTTATATGCAAATGAAATAGGTAAAGTACAAAAAATATTGTTACGATTGATAGCCGCCAAGAAGAGAGAGGACAACGAAGCGAGTTGCACGAGCAGCAGTGATTTTGGCTCTGAGGAAGATGCTGTTAAAGTGTCTGCTTTGTTATCGTGATCCCTGAATACAGCCTTATTTTTCCACGTCGCACCGTGGTCCTGTGCCTTGCTCTTTCCGCGTTGCGATAATATATTTGAAATATTTATTTGGAGAAGATTTCAGTAGTTTGTTGTGTATCGGATATAGTAGATATAATTAGTGTTTCCTTTTGATTTTGCATGATCGTGGTCTTTGTGAACTCATATTTATCTCAACATCTTTTCATATTTTGACGAACTTCGCATTTACTGTCTTACTCAATGCTCAGCCTAGCAGGCCGATAGCGGTCCTTCGGGCCATTGTTCCATCGTTCAAAATAGCATCTTTAAATGTTGCTAGTTAAAATTTCTCGGCAATACTTTGAAGCATAAGTTGCAGTTCATGGCATCACGTTCATCAAAACAAAAAGTTTTTAGCGAACAAATAATTTTTTCGACATATTTTCAAAGAGTAACAAGAAGGAGTTTCATTTTCAATCAGAAGCTGCTTGATAAGACCAAACGACACCGAATTCTAACTTTTAAGCACGCACACACAGATTGTTGTGAAGCTTGTTTTCAGCATAGACAGTTTTATTATATTTCTTGAAGCAAGCTTTGTTCACGTAAAACATAACACCGATTGCGACATCATAAAATAACCTGTTTGCTAACTGAAAGAAATGAGCAGAAAGAAATGTTTTGGACTGCGCATGCTGATGCCACCCGCCTATTCGCGGCAAACAACTCTACGTTTTGCATTTTTTAAACTGTAATTCTATGTTCCATTAAGGCTACTGAATATCTTCCGTATTGGTTTTAGTTTTTTTTTTTTGTATTCGCTTTTCACGTCTCTCTTCAACCTGTGCGATATGCTAGTTCGCCGCAAGAAAATATTCCGCGCACACTTTTTAGCCTACAAAAACTAAATGAAAGAACCTTTCTTCGCAAAGTTGTCTCTTAGGGTGAGCAAACATGCATTCGACACCAGCCATGTCACCGGCTCCTCTAAGAGCGGCTTCACCTTGAGGCTTACGAGCTAGTGAGTTGGCGATGGCTTGAAAGGGCAACAAGCAAAGAAGGAGTGCTTTGGCGCGCTTCCTGAAAATGGGCGATGGCAGCAGCTTGACGTGAGTAAACAGTCGCGAGAGCCGATGCCTTCCGGAATGCCATTTGGCGTCGTATTGCGGCGGCGTTGATGTTTCGAGAGGTTACCGAACGCGCAGCAGCAGTTTGCACAAATAACCGACGACGGCCATAGGTGTGATGGCGATACAAGGAAAAAATGCGCACTTTCTCGGGATTTATGGTATAGATTCCCTTCACGCCGGACCTTTCACGTTAATGCCACAGTCATTAAAAACGGAAACGTGGAGATGCCTTCCTTATGTAGTATGGAAGTTGTGGTTACAAGGGAGAAATGCAGACTTAGATATGAGATTTTATTCACAAAGAAGCATTACGGCATACGCGTAGTAGACGTGGTGTTGTACAACAGTTATGAAATGGCTTTTTACTTCGAAGATTGGGAAGATCTTTGCAGAACTGGGACTTCACTGGGAGTTGCTTTCCGTAGTTGGAATTTCAGTGGGAGCCAGTCGAAATTAGAAATAATAACGACCGACCGTTTAAAAGTCTTGTAGAAAAAAAATTTGCTGCAGAGAATAGATTCTACATATACGTCACCGCAAGAGCACAGTCTGCCCTTACAAAAATTAATTTTGATAGTCTACAGATGGTCTAACTGAATTCATATGGTGTATAGACTGACTAAATCCATTTTTGGAAGGGTGAGGCCCTTAGAGCTATCTTTTTCCTTGACTTTCTTTTTTTATCTTTTGCTCCTCGACCAATCGACGACTACACTCCTTCGTGAAAGGCAACAAAACAAAACGCAACGCGGATACTCGGGCCAACGGCATGCACTCAAAACGAATGCCATTTGGGAGTGGCTTATTCGCATTCTCAGCATGACTCATTTATCTACATTTGCCCGTCGTTCGCTGGTAGTGTCGCTTACTCGACGGCTGCCATGCAGGCTGGAAGCATGATGGAATAGTGTGGGAGTTTAGAGAGCGAAATGTTGGCTCGAGGCAGGGCTTTCAGCAGTATCTAAATTGTGCCCTTTAGGGAGCAAGAATCGAGAAATGCGAAAAAAGGAGCCGCACTACGAAGACGATGACCATGAGCGTGATTACGGCGATTTGCGCAACGATCTAGGAAAAAGGCAGAAGCCCTTAAACTTAAATGCAACGAGTAGTCCCAACCGAAGCAGTTTTCGTTTATGTTCCCACCGATACCATGCTGTCATTTACGTACAAGATTTTCACCAATTAAGACTGCGAGCCTCGCGATCAATTGTTTATCGTTAGTCGATTTTCTTTGACCAATTTTTCGAAAAGCACGCTTGCAGGAAAGCTCCATCATAGGCTATGAATTCGTCTTCTCGAACACTTGGGAGAAGTTGCGAGAACTTGTCTATCTTCTTCGTGCTTTGCAAATACTGTGCTTCATGTGTTTTGACTGAACACAATCGAATTACAGCTTATTTACACTATGACACATTGGTATTCAAGTTTATGCATCGTTCCCAACTACTTTCCCATTTTCTGGAGCACGCTGAGTCATACGCATTCAATTATGTGGCTGTCACTTTGGTGGAAAAATGCTAGTGGCTTTCCTAAGGTCAAAATGCCAAAAATGGTCACTTGGATATTGCTCCCACACTATAAGAAAAAAAAAGAGTATGTGTGACTCTTTTCGGAGAGTTCTGAAGTTCCACGTATACGACTCTCTTTAAAGAGAGACGGTGACTTTCTTCGTGGGTCAGAGTCGACGCGCTCTAGAGAGTCCCCGGACCCTCTCAGGAAGAGTGACAGGACTCTTATGCGAAGGATCACACTACCACTTCTGAGGGAGTCAGACGACTCTTGCCGGTGACGCTTCTACGTGGGTCAAACGACTCACACAAAAGCGTCAAGCGAATCTACGGCTATTTTAAGCTATTCAATTGACCCTTGCTCTACTTTTGCTCGATACAGTTGTATATAGTTAAGAATTCATTTTAACCCATTAAGGACCACGAAAGAACTACTGGTCCGATTTTATTGAAATTTTGCTTATTTAATTAACCACAACAGATAACCACACGTGCAAATTTTCATAGAGTTACGTGCGTTTCTTCAGGAGTTATGATACTGTACTATAAAAAGTACGCTGGGCCTTCGAGATAGCAATGGGTAAGGTGACTTGATGCAAGAATGGCGAGTAGGCTGCGCCCTTGTGAAACGAATAACAAAGTTATCTTGGCCCATGCCACTTAATCAAGGACCAGTGCTTTAGGGAAAGCCTAACGTCACGCTTTTCGCCACACGATTTTGATGTATTTTGGCAGAATTCTACTGTTTTGCCGGCTTCTTGTGAAAATGTCCGTATGGATAGAGGGTAATAGCAAGCACAGTAGAATCTGGAGAGCTTTGATACTTCTCTTGGGTACAACAAGGCGCAATCAGTATTTTGCTGTTATGCGACTAAAAGACAATAGTCAACGCGTAGAGGGTCTGCTAAAACCTACAATGTGGTAGCAGACCCTTTATGCTTTGTCTGCGGCTATTTCGATCATCTAGGTAAATAGGGGCTGGTACCACTTTTTTTTCAGCGATAAATATTCTCTAGTCATTCGCAGCTTAATCGTAGAGCTCAAATCCCCTCATGGCATTGTTACTGCGGATGAAGGAGGACAGTGCCACTACGTTTTTTTTTTTCTTTTCAGTGAATGGCCACCACGATACAGTGCATAGTGACTCAACTGTGTAGCCTTTCGTCAGCATAACAATTATGCTCTTGTCTTTGCCATTTTCGAAACAAAGCTGCTTTCCTGAGACAAAACAGAAGTTATCTCACCCACGTTCCTTTCGTTCCGTGTTGTTTTATCGTTGGCAGAGAGCATCCATTCGCACCGCCTTCATTCCCCTCCTCCTCCTAAGTTCCCATGTTAGGGTCAGAATCGTCAATTAAAACATCAAGAGGCTCTCGTATATTCACAGCGACATCTTTCGCAGCCTCATGAGTCTGAGATAACCGAAAAAACGGCATTCATAACAAAAGAAGCCTGTTGAATCTATGATGCAATACACAACAAGAGTTACATGTATGCTCCCACGAAGTCCCAGTGTACTAAATAAAGTACAGCAACATTTGATTACTCCTCACAGCAAAACTATGCACTATATAGGCTGCTCGCGCTTTGCAGGGATTGAATTGCTCTTCCTGAACCAGAAACCGTCCGTTTTTTTCAACATATAAAATGTAAAACTTCAAATTAATGTAGATGAAGTAGTACTGACCACGTGCGTTTAACAGGCTCTCAATTTCCTAAAGTTTGACGACTCATAAAACAGAAAAAACATAACCGAGTCAATATTCCAAATTAGGATTTTCTTGCTGCAACCTTCGGCATCAGAAATTGTAATGAGCAAGATCAGAATATTCTGTTTTGCATTTTCTATGCCCGAAAAAGGAAGTGTACTTTTTAAAGTACACTGGTCCCTAATGGGTTAAAAACTCCAATAATACTTGCCGTTGTGCCCAGCGACTGCAAAAAAGAATAGTTCAATTTTAGCTTTATTTTAATAAAACTCGTCAAAACACACCATTTCCAGCAGAGTAACATGGAAAGCGCGAACAGATGGTCTGTGATTTCCAATGAAGCAGTTGAGGTATTCTTAATTTACATGTTTGTATGATTACAGCCAACCAAAATGTGTGACTCTGATGTGCTTAGTGTCATGTCGTGCAAAATAAACTACAGATCTGGGGAATCATGTTTCCATATTTATTTCTTATAATTATGAATAAATTAAAAAGTCGTCATGGCTGGAGGAAGCAGACTTCTGACTTGCTATGATGTCGCTCCTGTTCAGCGTGAGCAGCCATGAAAAATTGTTCCTGAAAAGATGAACGTGGTATCACGATGAGAAAACGGAATCGTAGTAAGAGTTTGCAAAACCTACACAATAAGTGATTTACACAGACATAATGAAGGCTCACAACAAAACGACAAATGCAAACAGTCATGGTACGGAACCACGTTTTTTTCCGTTATCGTGTAAAACAGAACTTCCAAATTGTAGCTTTTGTAACATGCCACTTGGTGACAAACTTTCAGCACAAGATGATGTGAGTCTGTTTTAAACAACAAACGCAGTTGGTTTAGGCTCCATTGCATGGGTGCCCCTCACCTCTTTTCCTACGTCGTCTTGTCCAACGAGGGAAATGTAGGACCGACTTCCTCTTTGACAAAGCGAACGCCGCTGTTGATTTTTCCATCCCTAGTGGTGAGGCGCCAGACCATAGCGACGCCTTTGTTTTCCCCGAGTGTGGCTGCAAACTGCAGTGAAGAGGCTGGAGAAGCGATCCCGGATTCTGAGAATAGCCAACACAAAAACACATAGACTGATTAGTTTTATTTGAACCGCCCCTTGTTCAACACACAGTTACTGTACACACATGGCACGAGTGTTTCGTTTTAAGTAATTTCGCAACGAAAACAAGTTTTAACGAAAAGAAGGCGGGACCTCGTTTCGCAATAGGCACTGGTTATGCACCAATGAAAGCAATCCTTTTTTTTGATTAATAGTTTCAAACAGTGTATTCAGAATAAGCCCGGCTTTGTGCCGGCCTATTACGACAACCAAGCGCATCCTCCGGCAGTTAAAGGCACGCCGTGAGCGGTTACTGATCGCATGTTTTACAAACGTAATCCATCCTTAAATACTCAGTTTACCACATGGGAGTACGAGCGCCCGAACGACACCAACGCGCGTGGACGCTGTCTACGTGGACATCAAATATGGCATATGCTAGAATTACCACACATAGCTCCCACAGTCACGTATATTCACTCGATTATGTTATAACGCCGAACGTCATCGCAGATGTAGGCAAAGCACGAAAACAGCAAACAGAAACGAGGGAAAGAGCGCACAGCGGCGGCCGCAACAACGCGTCCGTCGAAAGACCAGAGCTTTTCCGTTACCGGCGAGGCGCGTCCCAAACATTTGACTACCGCGTATGGGCTGGAAGCATCGTACTATATCTGCTATATCTGCACCTCAAACTACCGTCTTTAAGCCAACAAAAACCACTATATACAGTGCGTCTCTGTACACAGTCTTTTTTTTCACGTTTCCACGCACGGAAGCACGCTGCACACTCCAGTATCGAGGGAAATGTTAATATGACGTAGACTAAAGCACATCTCGAAACTATATCAAGAACCTTCAGCAGCGCAGAGACATTGTGCGATCAGAAAGTAATCGCCCTCAGAAAGTGATTGCATCACTCATTTTATGAGTGATGCAATCAATCACTTACACAACAACGCGCATAGTGGTCTCGACACGTTAAGGGACAGTTTTAATTGGGCATCTGCAACAACCCCGCGGACGCAGGCAACTGTTGGAAATGGCTGGCAGCTTACTTCCGCGGAGCTGCTGCAGACACCCAGCTAAAGCTGTGTAATTAGTCCCCACGAAAGCAGTACACTCACCGTTCACAGGCGCATGTTGTCCGTGTCCGCAGCTCCATGAATATTCCTCACTCCAAGCGTCACTTCGAGCACGGAGCCTGGCGTGACCACCACTGAAGATGCGCATGTTCGCTCGAACTCAAAACTACAAGGCACGCGACCAGCGCAACCAACGCAACGCATTCCTAAAGACGGAGAGAGGAGGCAGCAGGCGTAGATAGCGTAGGCGCCACACGGCCGCGCCGGCGCGCCGACTCTCCGGCGCCGGGGAGAGTGGGTATGCCCGCCACAACGGCGCCGAACGGCAAGCGCACGATATGTATGGCGCATACGGCGGCGCCTTCATCACGGAAGCCAACCGAAACGCGCTTCGCGAGAGTTCTGTGACTCCTCTCGAATTGCCAACTCTCTTTCTGAGCGTCTACCTTCCAAAAGGGGTCAAGTGAATACCCGAAGAGAGTCATGGCCTCGTAACCCTATTTTGTCTCTTTTTTTCTTTGAGTGCAGTGCGTTTTATGATCGAAAAAAGAATTATATTGCTATGATTTTCCATAAGAATATGTAAGCACGCACATTATAGGCTGAAATACCAGCGGGCATGCACCTTTTCGAAAGTCGAGACCTAGTGTGTAAGAGTAAATGTATCGTTATTCTCATTTGCTTCATTCGTTCTGCATGATCTAGATCGACATACAGGTGAATAGACATCACCTGAAAATATGTGATTTCATAGTTCGCAATAATGAAGAATATAACAGATGTCTCGTGCCTTACCTGTCAGAACCGCGGTTTGGTTATTAGGTATGGTTTTGCGGGGCTCTGCAGTTTCATTTTGAACATATAGGGTAGTGGACTCGCAAATTGATTTCTGCTGACCCCAGGACGTCCACGAGATTATTTTTAGAGGTTCCGCGAAATCAATTTTCCATCTTTTTTTTGCGAGTTACACGATATCCCGTAAATGAGGAAAACTGCTCATTTTTGGTATGCTTCACTGTAAAAGATTTCAAAAATGCGGCAGAGCTTGCTTGTTTCCCCTTTTCCATGAGATGGCTGGAAAGCATCTGTTGCAGTTTTTTACGGCATATGCACGCGAGCATACTTTTTCTATAATTGCATATTTGAAGAGCAAAGATAGTTAGGAAACAGGTTCAATATGGCTGCAGACGACACAGCTTCTTCACCGAGCTCCTTAATTTGAATTGGCGTGGGCATTTTAGTTTGACCATTCCTTTGCCAGAAAGAAATACAAAGGCACCAACTCAACGGCGCATGTTGTGTTAATTTATGACCCCGCCACCCTTTTATGGCGCTGCAAAGGGTCCCTCACCATTTCCAGCAGTCCACAAGGGGACCCCGAAACATTAATTCCTCGGGACCACTGGTCAATGATTTTTCACCATACGCCTAAATTTAAAACAGTCGATGTCACTTTCACTTGATTTCCTTAAAGGCGTCATGTGGGGGCATTCAGTTGAGGGGGTGGGTGTACAATAAGGATGCATGGCTCTTGACTATTCAGGACGAGACCTGAACTCTTACAGCTTCAATGAAAGCTTCTGGGTTGGTGATGACAACGATGACGTAGGGAAGGCCGTTCCAGTCAATAATGGTGCATGGGAAAAAAAAAGAAGACTAGAAGGGGAGAGTGCGGGTCTGGGGCGAGCGAAACTTAACGAATGGCCTGCACGAAGAAGTATACGAGCTGGTAGTGAGCTGTAAGATGCCTGTTTGAGTAAACTGTGGCACATCTTGGGAAATACAGATGGGCTGCCAATGCCATGGCGACAGGACAGGGTTGGCAGATCTGTTTCCGCCTTTAATTTGTGTAATCTTGCGTTGTATGAATATCATGAGTGAATGAAACCGGATGGCGCGGTTCTATACCATCTCCACTGTGCCTGTGAGGTAACTTTCGGGAGGGTTCCAGATGGCGGTTGCGACTGCAAGTTTTGGACGAATTAAAGGCTTGTAGGAAATGAGTTTGACTTGAAGGGGAGTGTTTCTTAAATGACGCCTGAGAAAGCCTAAAGTTGTGTTACTGCATGGGATGGCGTTGGACACATGCGGAAACCAATTGAGATCTTTAAGAGATAGTGACACCGAGGTATTTGAAGGTACTATACAGTCCCTATACGAGCGTGGGCAATTTTGTACGAATAGAGGAGAAGGTTACGTGAATAGGTGAAAGTGATTGCTTTGCATTTACCGGGGTTAAGAACCATGAGCGTCGATCGCACCGAGTTCACGATATTAGTTACACTTCTCTGCAGCATAGCCTGGTCGGAGGTATTTGTTACTGATTGGTAAGTAACGCATTCGTCTGCGAACATACCAATAGAGCAATAAACTCCCAACGGTAGATCACTAATATAATAAGGAACAAAGGGGGACCAGTACATAGACCTGGGGTACGCCGGAGGTTACAGGAACAGGGCTTGAGGTCTTGTCATTGAGGCACACACACTGAGACCAAAGGAATTTTTTGATCGGTTCGTATGAGATGGGGAATGCAAGCCGAAATGGGAAAGGTTATAATATTAAGTGTCCATGAGGTACGTTGTCGAAGGCATTAGCATAGCCGAGTATTATTACGTCTACCTTTGTGTTAGTATCTAAGTTTGAGTGTAGGTCATGAAAAAAAAACCGAGCTGAGTTTCGCAAGACAGCCGTTTGCGAAAACCATGATTTGATGAATGAAAAAGAAAAAAAAACTGCTGGAATCGACGAGGACCATGATGTTAGTGTAAATTAAATGCCTCATGACTTTTGCATGATATACTGGTTATCCGAGATGGGCCGGTACTCTAATGGTGAAACTCTGACCAGGCTTGTAAACCGGAACGACTTTACCCATTTATTGTTTTGTGCGTGACGCCCCTGTGTTTTGTTCACGACTCACTGTTTGTGCACGACTCACTGTTTGTACATACTAACTGTTCTTTGAACGACGCCACAAGAATGACTTTCCGGCGTTCCCAACTTCACGTTCTCTAAAGGAGCTGATGTGCGACATTCTTACAAATAGAACAAAAAAGGCTGAAGCAACCACACGATCGAAGCGACTCTCACGCGTGCTCTCGAACTTGTGGCGATGCGCAGAGACAGAGCGAGGCCGGAAACGGTCGGTTCACACAAAGAAGGAGAATAACGACTAAAGGCGAGCTCTTCGAAACGCCCTGAACACTGGCGAATGTTCGCGCGCCTCCATTTTAAAGACATCAGTCCTGCAATCTTCGTGTCCCAACATGTAGCTTTTATGCGCTCGGGAAACCTCTTTTTCTTTCACCGCACCGGCGTTTCGCGGAGAAGATTTTTCGAACCATGTTTGCGTGCTGTTTCTTTCTCATCTTGTTCGTTTTCTCCTTGCGAGACCCGAGAGGTTCGCGTGTTTTCAGACGACGAAGCTGCTGTAAAACCTAGCCGGGATACTACGCGTTGTCAGCCTACAGTTCAGTGCAGCAATGCAGAAGCAGGCTTTGTAGTGCCACTGAAGGACCGCAGGAGAGAAGAAAGCTTTGCTTAATGCTAGGGTACTTGTAGGAAGCCTTTCATAACTAAGGAGATGAGCAGGTCGTAGGGTTTAATAGAAGAATATGCCAAAAATGGGAACCTGTGTAAAGATTGAAGCCTATCATCCGAAGATTCCATTGTCGCTTTGAGATTACACGAAAGCGTTGATAATAAGCTCAGCCACGTGGTGAAGTATGATCGATTTCGCCGGTGAAACCGAAACCAATACGGTAAATAGTGCAACTGCCATGTTCTTCCCAGAGGTCAAGGATGAGCGAGAGTCGTTATATTAATCGTTCATCGACTTCGCTTCGTACGTGTGCATGCTGTGTTTGCGATTATATGAATAGAGAAGCGACTACAGAAAAAGCTAATAGTACTGCCATCGTTTTCACGACCAGGGGCGTAATTGCGGCCGTGCGCTAGTTACGCTTTTTTGCGCTTAGGTTTAGGTGTAGCCTTGTAAATTTGGCAAAATTTCATTGCTCGGCAATAATGACCAGATGCCAGTAAGTCGAAATCTTAAAACTACACGGAACTGTTTGCAGGCCGGGCTTCAATTCTCTTATTTCACGTGACCGCCAGTGTCCAGGGATTATGGAGTTAATTTATTTCTTTAATTCTTTGCTTTATTGATGTCTCTGATCATCTTAAGATGACGGCCGCTACAAAGAACGTAATCTTTAATGTAACGATTGAGCAAGCATATACCATTTGCCATAATTTTCAGAAGTTACGCATTTCAAGACATGTCATGCCACGTGTGTCTCTCTTCATTCTTTGGTGCAATCGCTCAATCAGCCTGCTACACCGATGTTCAATTATGAAATCGTACCTAAGAGCACGCTCTAAAATATGCGCACTGCATCGTAGCTACAGCTCACTGGCCCTCACTCTTAACAATCAAGACTTATTCAACGCGTAACAAAAAGAACACTACATCTTTAAGAGCAGACTTGGTGGTGAACGGATAGGACAAGTGTCTAGGGGTTTTACGAAAGGATATATTTTTGTCATCCACCGGTCCGTAACATTTTCACGGTCTACGTACTTCCAGTGGCCAATCAATTCGTCTTAGCGTTGCGAACTGCGAGCCTCCTGTTCATCTCAACGGGTAAAGCGACCGCCCAGAAAATGCGTTGATTCCGGAGATTCGTTTGTAGCAGTGTACTACGGACATATGGGTGTCATTTTTCTCTTTAAAAAACATATTCCACTCTAATGGTTCCGGCAGAATTGATTTGCGGTATTTTTAGAATTATTTTTTTCCACCAGTAAATTGTCCTCGGTGCTATGACAGTTGCACGAAATTTCTACAGTTGCATTCTCCCCGCATACTTCACATTCTCGATTTGTGGCCATTACGATGGCGCAGGAGTACGGATTTGTAAATGTCATTCCAAACCGCCTACGACAATGCTGCCTCCCGTCGTGGCCAGCCATGTGGCATGCGGAGGTATGAATACGCATACAGGAAGGGCAGGTGCTGGATTTGGGAGACTCCCCGATTTTATCTTCCTTGCATAAGGTGACATGCAATATAATGTCAGGTCCAAGAGGCATTCCGTTAAGATTTTAAAAGAAGCACAAAGTTTCCTTCTCTCTGAAGAAAGAGATGGCAAATTGACAGCTGATTGTATCTATTTATGTATTTTCGCTCTCATTGGTAAACCGAGCGAGTGCCTCTATATGGGCACTTCCGATGATACCAAAGTAGCTTGGCTACCCGAGAATGACTGTGTCACGTCGTTCCTCATCTGTAAGAACAGAATGAGCGTCCACTCCGTCATGGACTTTGAATGTAAGAGGTTCTGCTTCTCAAGTGAGCCTTGAATGCAATGAGGTTGGTGCTATAGGCTGCTACGTCTGGTCGGGGAAGCACTTTTACCTAGAATGGAGGAACCTAATCAAAACGATGGAAAAAAATAAACGTGGTTGATCTCTGCGTCGTAGGAATCAGTACAATACGAAAGTGAAACGTCTCCACGCAATAGTAGTTGAATGTATATACGACATTGACATACAAGAGTTTGCACAATCTCTATATGCTACTCCGGAGTCATATGCATGACACGAGGCCTCCAAGATTGACTCCGGCAACTCGCCGTTGCTAGCGTTTCCCAGGCCGTTCCGTTTTCACAGGTAGAGCGCATTGAGAGAAAGCGGTGTAGCAGCTAGACGGCCGTCGGTGAGTGAACACTGAGCTTTGGCTAAGGTCTTCATCCCGTGGAATGTTAATGAAGTAACAGAAAGTTCACACCAAGGCTGGGCTAGAATCACGACAGGGAAACGTGAGGCGCGTCTGGTCTCCCTCTATTCCATGATTTCACGTGGTTTGAACGCCAAACGAGGTGTGACAGCCAAGCGAGCGTCGCAAAACATCCACGGTCAGTAAGTTATTTTTTTTAAACTTAGATGGATGACACGATCGAGGCTTAGGCTAAAGCCGCCACCTAGCCGTGTGTTAAGGTGTTGAAGTAATTACGAGCTGAAAGGGTTGGCCGTACCAACGGTGCAACGGCGCGTTGCCGCAGCTTATCGCGGAGACCACGCATTACTTTACTACAGCGCTCCCAGATGGCGACACCACTCCGCGAACCAAGAGCACTGCGACAGGAAAATGTCAGAGATAAAATACGCATCCGTGAAGCCCTTCTGAACGTGTGATACTGACGCAGTTGGTAGAGCGCACGTCTATTTCATCATGAACCTTAAGGTCGTCGTTTCGATACCCGCAAGCAGATTTTTTTGCTTCCAGTTTATCATTGCCATGGAATCGCATGCATTTTCTGACGTATTTCGGTGATGCAGCTATGTCTAGAAAGCCTCAGTGGACCGCGACGTAAAACACGTTCGTGTTAAAAAAAACAGGCGAGGTCAGTTAAAAGGGGAGATCAAAAAAAACGTTTTTCATGCTCCAGATTCAGCTCAATTGACCCCATGTGTATTGTAACTTGGTAAACATGGGTTCAATGACCCTAAAGAAAAAAAAATCAAGTCCCCGGGTTTAATATGCTGACGGAACGTTCAATGTTTTAGTTCATTTGCACGGATGAGCGAACACCACGTCGGAAAAATAAACTTCCGTATGAAAGACAAAATAACTCGTTCTTATAGACACAACAACATATGGTCGCTGATTGTCGAGCGCATCTTTAAGAGAGTGAATACGAGAAAACAACAATATTATGGTGCACAAGAAGCATCCAATCAATTCCGCAACCGCATCATCTATCCAGCTCACGCGAAGCGTAAATGGGTCCACGCACTAGACAAGAGCGGGAACCATGGCTTATGCCGGAGCAGGCCAGAATGTTCTCGCCTCTTTAAATGGCCTTCGTATGAGATACGCGTAGCAAGGCACGATATATTCTGGTGTTATGTAGACTTTCTCATTCGTTCAGGCGAAGGAAGATTCCATTACCACCATAGAGTCACTCGCTAGCTCTCTTTTTCACACAGATAGACACCCCTTAGGACGGTTCGTTGACCTTTAGCGCGCACAGCTCGCTTTCTTTGACCGCTATGCAAAATTTATGTTTCTTTTTGTCTCTTGTCGAGTAACTTGGTACTGTAATTTTATTCGAGCCGAAGTCCACAAAAAATCGGTTTTAGTTTCGCAGTTATTAAATTAAGGAGTTTGCCCGGTTTGTCTGAAGTATCCGTCAGCAGGATTGCTTGATGAAATCCCGCTCTCAGTGTTTGATGTTACACCTAACTTTTGCACCATCGAACATCGAATTCAAAAGTAACGGCAAAGAGAAAAAAGCTATGTGCAGCTTGAACTGACTGCCTTTACGTCGCGAAGCCTGATTGAAGAGTTAGTACAGTATTTGGAACCGCACCAACTGCTACGCAATGTTTTGCTATGCCTTTAAACAAGAAGTGTTATTACGTCAGATAAAAGGGGAGATCCACAAACGTTCTTCATGCTCGAGATTCAGCTCGTTTTTGTCTGCTCTTTCAGTGTGTGAACCGGTGTGTAAACTTCATAAGGCAGTGATACGTATGCGCGAATATGAACAGTAGAAAAGAACGAGCAAATGCGCTGTTACAATGAAGCAGCATAAGTTTTCAACGTTTTTGTTGTTACCCATTGCTTTTGTGTTTTATAGGAAGCGAGAAAATGAGAACCAATGATGACATATAAAACCGAAATGACAACACAGCTCATTGAAACGCCAGCTTTTGCTGGTGAGAAGCGTCGGATCAATTCATGTAGGTGTGCATGTAATCAAATGGTTTCACAAAATCGAAATTATGCATTTTAATTGTTCTTTGCTCTTTAATTTAATGTGAAAGCTGGCAGAAGATACCTGAGATGGAATGTCGCCGTTATTGTGAGAGGTATCGTAAGATAACCATAATAGCTTGATGCAGATAGACCGAACTGTGGAGGTTATGCTAACCGTATGGATACATATAGTGAGCGGATAGCACTAAAATAATTCATAATGGCGCTTGGTCAGAGCGTAAAGGTTCCCTATTTTGTCGGCAGAACAGTCCACTACGGAGTACCCTGAAGTGCAATTCTAAGATCACTGTCAGAAGAAATAACATATTCGTGCTAGTTTACTTAAGCTAGGGTTTCTTACCAATGAAGGCAGTCACGTTCCGCACTCATGGGGTAAATCAGTCATCGCTTCTAAAAAATATTTTGAAATTTGTTACACTTTGACCGTGCAGTGGCACCACAAGATTTGCAGGACATTAGTTGTGCTTTTTTCAACGCCCCTTCGAGCTAGTCTCTCGGCCTCGCATCAGAATGTAGTCTGGAGAAACGATGCACAAGCAAGCAACGACAGTAGTGGCTATGTCACGTGGGATTATAGACGGGTATAGTATATTGCACTGTTCGTAATAATAGTTTGGCACCATGGCTGAGCCTTCGTTAACGACACACGGAATCATTGCCGACTTCGCAACGTCGTAGCTCTGTGCGGTATCAGCAGCACTGAGTCTATCATTATAGGACGGCTAGAGAAACCACGCTGTTCATTGGCAGCTGGACGCTGCATTACATGATCATCGTTAGCAAAGGCGCGGAAGATACGTATCGCAGTGCGGCGGCTGCCTTTCTGAATGCAGTTCTGACTCCTTATTTTCTGCCGGCGTAATGATGTCGTCCGGTCGGAAAAAGGAAATGAACATCAATGGCGGGGTCAGGGTAGTGCGAATTGCTTTGTTTATTTTGTTGCCCATGTTTTCATAATGCCTTGTTGACCACGTCGAGGTCTTGACCGCTAGGAACAAGGAGTGTACAGTGGAATTTCTTTGATGTGATTCTCACGGGCATTAAAACTAAAAACGCATTATCCGAAAATCGCATTATCCAAAACAGGGACCAAAAAAAGATCACAAATTTTACATACTTGGCCCGGAACTTGTTTTTATTTAAGGGGCTTTATTACACGTTGGTTAGTTTCTGGCTTTCGAAACTGACTTTCCAAACTCAAAGCAACTCAAACAGCCTCAATGTACTCCACGCCGCAAAACTATGTTCAATTAATTTCAGTCGCGGTGTGTGAACACGAGACGTGAACTGAAGACGCTTCAGTGCAACGCAATGCAACGCCGGCAGGCTAATAAACTCGTCTTCGCGGAATCCCGGACGAGTTAATTAGGCGAGATTTACATCTTGCGAAGGCAAAGGCTCGATGGCGAACGGGAATTCTCGAGTTTTGAAAAAAAGATCCCTTCAAGTTTAGCGCAGCTTAAGGGTAATACCCACCGCCGTCGGCGACTAGTGAAATGAGATAGTCCGGGCGCGTGTGCATTCTGCGAAATGTGGGCGGCGCAGAAGGAGTCTTCTAAACGAGGATTATACAGGATGAATAATATGAGTACTCGAGGGCTCCTCATGTGTTTGTTATATGTCCTGACTCGTAATATTTAGTGTCATACATTGCACATTCTTTTTACTAACTTAGTAAAGGGAACACATTTGCTTTACTACCTTAAAAACTGCTTTGAAATTTTCGCATAAATTGACGCTGCTCTAACAAGGAGATAATAACTGTCCTGTTAAAGACTTTAAATATCTGAAAGATTCGTAAACGAAAGGTCATTTCTTTCTTCCCTCTCTTGGGTAGCGGCACCGCGCGATATTTCAATATTTAATTTCCTATTTCATGCCCACAAGAACACTAAACATTTCCGCGTATATTAAAAGACTTTCAATTGCGATAGGAATTTGGGCTAAGCTCTATAATGAAGAATATGGACACTCATATCTAACGGTCTTTTCAGCCGCTGGTCCGAATAAAAAGTGTTACATTTTTAAGCGGTGGTTTCTGTTCTCATATTTCCCAAGGTCTGTCTTAATCGTCTTATTGTCTCTGAATCGATCGGTCAATATCATAACTTCCTTGAAACGCACATGTAAAGCGTGTTCCAGCTCTGGTAATAGGTTAAGTTAGCGCTCTTTCCTTTGTCTCTTGAAAAGGTATATAAAAAAGGGAGGTTTCATCAATGTCTGATGGAAACAATATATATATATATATATATATATATATATATATATATATATATATATATATATATATATATATATATATATATATATATATATATATATATATATATATATATATCTTGGTGCAAACAATACATAGCGTCCCTACGCCAAAGCGTGGTGGTTATCGTCCTCTGTTGACTATTAAGCGATGGCTATAAAGCGCGTGAACTGCTTCATACGGGCAACATGCATCGCATCTGTCGTGGATCTACGTCGGGCACTTCAAGAGACACGTGCAGTACTGCAGTTGACCTCGCCTAATCGGATCGAGGACAATGAACGGCCTGACATTGCCTGCGAGTAGCTTTGACTCAAGCCACGTCTGCGCATTGGAGCCCCTATGAACACAAGGTCATCCGCAACATAACTACCACATGGCTGTTGACTGTCCTACCGTATTTTAGCCCATTCATTAACGGCTAATGCACGTAAGCGGCCAAGTCGATGGACTTCTGCACAGTACAAAGTGTCCACGATAGGCAAATCTTCGTGGATGAAAAAAAGCGAAGATAGTGTTCAACGTGCGATCAGGTGGGACAAGCTGAAATGAGGAAGATAACGCTATAAGCTGTCGTTTTGTGTTTCGCAGAGTTGAAAGCACACATCACGAATGGTAATGCATCATGCAAGTTATTCTGATCTGAAGCGATGTACATTTATAACATCTTGATAAAAGTTTGAATTGTGCGCTCCGTCAGAAAATTTGTTTATGGATGATAAGCTCTGGAATGCCGGAACTTGCCGGCACGTGAACAAAGTTCTTCTTCCGTAACAACGGTGATGAAATTGGCGAACGCTGTCGTTGATTATACCACCTTGTGGTATGGTTGCATGCTGCAAAAACTCCGAAACATCTGCTGTCGTGGCGGACGATCAGTATTTCGTCTCACAATACATTTCAGGTAGTACGGTTGCCTCTTGAAAAGAGCAGAAACGTTCCGATCAGGTATATACCGATATCTTCAAGAAGTGAACTGGGGAGAATTACTGGTTGTGGGTGCTCTACTGGAGCTCAGTGGCATTGCGTGTGACTCTGAAGTTGCATTTAGCATTGGACTCATGTAGTATCGTTCTTTGGTGCTACTATACTCTGCGATAACTTTTCTTAACAGCACTGTGGAAGCTGCAAAACCGAAGCACATGCATGCTATCGCGCCTAGAAATAGTACATAAGTTTAGTGATAATGTTCTCATTTTCCTTGCTGAAATAAATGTTGAATTATTTATTATTAGACTAAGACTGTTCGGGGCAGTCGTAGTTAAAATACAGTTGTTGTTCATCTTTTGCAAGAATGATTTCCTTTTCTTACCATTTCTTGGACAACACCACCTTTTGTGTATGTCTGTTTTGGAAAGCAAAGATAACGTTTATGATGTAGGGGGTCACTGTCCGGCCGTGAACACGCTGCTTAGTTCTCCAAAAAAATATACTCTTGATATGACACTAAAATGTACACTGAACCATCCAAATGTTTCTCCTATTCACATTTTTTTCTTTTACGTAATTTTCTAAATGCCTTAACGACGTGAGCGAGTGCATCCAAAATCAGCTGCAAGCTTCCGTACTACTTGCGGAGGTACACGAATGTGTGGAAGCCCCGCCTCCGCAGCCTTCACTCTAAAGTCAAGATAACTTGTCGCGAAGTATAGTGGTAAAATTAGTTATGAATAAGCTGCACAACATTTATTAACGTGCCCAGGGGTTGCCAAAAATACGTGCCTATTGAAGCACTTAAAAGTAATGTATAGGTAATAGGCAATCTAAAGCAACGCTGTAGTACTTCTTGAAAGCTGCTGCTTTCACCCAGCAGGTTGGCATAATAAACAGGTGAGTGAGTAAATTCATAAAAAAAGTAAGTAAAATGCTCCACAAGAGGAAAGGTGGCCATGATGTGCTTACAATATATTACTTAAAGCCAAAACATTGGAGGCAGTCAAAAGTCATTTAATTTGTGTCTCCTCTTGTGGGGCAGAATGTCAGGGTTACCTTTCTATTCTAAGCCAGAAAGAATGTACCACATTTATCCTCTGGAACGTGAAAGCGTGACGGCGGATGAAATGGGCTGAAGAACAGCGAGCATTCTTGCTTAATTGCCGGGAAGCAATGAGCTAAATGAGCCGCACTCTACTGCTGCAGAGTTTGCAGGATGGTACAAGCGTTGTTCGCGTCAATGCCACCAAAACAACCGTGAAAAATAAAGCGCCAATCCACAGCATGCCGCTGAAAACCAAAGATTATTTATAGCAACTGAGACCAGCTGAGGACACTGGCAAGTAACGATGTCGTTATTTTCTCTATACCGGTGTCGCGTTGGTCATACGTCAGTAGGAAATAGCCCTCTTTAAAAAAAAGTACTTCACGTAGTGAATGTTGGTCTTTTTCTCTCTGGAATGTTTAAGTGTGGCAGATATGTTTTAAAATACCTACGTCGCCCATACTTTCCTTAATATGCCAAACGCACAGAATATTTTTTGTGTTTGACGGACTTTCGTCGTGTTCCTTTCTCTTTATATTGTCTCATCGCCATGATATCGTCCATCGTCTCTTCGCCATCAATATATGTGCCTTAGTCAGTACAAGCTCCAGTTTATCATTCACTAGCGGTAATATAGCATCGTGTTTTCGCGAGAACTTCAACGCATACAACGAGCAGTAAAAACAAAAATAAAATAATGTAAACGTCCCTCTGCTGTTGTCCAACCATTGGGCTCTTAATTCTTGCTTTTCGAAGCTGGTGCGTAGAGCAGAGACACTTGGCAGGCAAGAAATATGAATGGCAGTTGTATCTTTGAGTGTACGTCATTGTCACTGCTTTGGCACGGCTTGTGTAAAGTATTGTCGATCAGTGAGTGGCTGCTATCAGTGCAAGAGAAAAGGTACAACACGAAAACAGCTAACTACGCAGTGGCAGCCGCAGCAGTTTTACAGAAAAAAATTCATGAGACGAAATCAGGCAGTGCCAGCATTGCACAAGGTTGCGAATTTCTCCAACCAAGAACTTCTTCGCAAAGGAAAAAAATGCCCCCCCACCTCCCCGAAGGGAAATCGTGAGGAAATGCGAATGCATTTCTTGCGCCGAAATTTCGCCTTCACCGACTTCTGCCATCGCCTTGACAGGCGCCCAGCCAGCGAACGGTCGAGAGTGAGGCGCGAGCGGACGGGAGAGTGGGGCGCAGGGAGGAGAGAGAGCGAACGGCGAGAGAAGGAGCGGCGAAGCACTGCACCTACCCTCTCCTACACTCTCTCGCACCACATGCTCCGGTTTGCTAGGGGCGAGGATAAGCGCGCACGCCCGCAGCTGTTGCTATGGGAGAGGGAGTGAGAGCGGAGAGATAACACCTGCCGGCGCGCGGACGCCGCCGCGGACAACGCCGGACGCCTCACATAGCCCGACTAAGAAAGGCATTCGCATTTAAAAGAAAGAAAAAAGGCGTACTGATTTCTTAAATTTTGCCGGCGCCCTATCCCCTGTCATAACAGTGTTACGATATTAAACCAGCGGCCCGAACATTCCAGGCATGCAAGCTCTCAATGTTTTTTTTTCATACTACGTTAGTCTGACTGAGAGCCTTGTTTTTTCAAATGATTCATGTTCCTTCATGTAGCATCTATTTTAATTAAAAACGTGTGTAACATAATTTTTTACAAAGTCCCAAACTAACTGCTGATTATTATGAAAATCTTGCTTGAATCAGGACCAAGGAACGTTAGCGAGAATTAAAGAATTATCATTATTGCACATACCCATGTAGAGACAGTCGTTACCACAACGAGTTATTTAGCCGAGATTAAAGTCGAGTTATCCTGTGTGTCGTCGATAGAAAATGATCATCATCATGAACTGGCACGCGCTCAATCGCCGCTGACGCACTCGGTACGGACGGTTAACAAAAGCAGCTGCAACGTGCAGCCCCCAAATTGGCGTTCGCCGCCCACGTGTTCTCTGGTTGAAGTTTTGCGGAACAGTGTGGTCAGTAGTGGGATTTCCCCGATTTCTGTAGCATATATGTGGTTATAGGAGGAGTTTTACAGCAAAGCTGTTATGGTCAAGGTTC